>OZ023245.1:4012791-4126826 GCA_964006365.1 Trididemnum miniatum
ATTTGAGTTGAGCGGAAACGCAAAGGAAACATTTAGTGGAGCGAGGTTGCAATTCGATAGCTAGCTGTTTCGCGGTGATCTAGACCTGAATGGGAAGTCTAGGTTCGATTCTAGCCAAGTTGAGACTTGCTGTAACGCTTACCTCATTTTGTACAAAGATGTTGAAAAAAAGTATGCAATCGATGCAGATTTCGCATAAAACTAAAACTTTTCCAGCTGAAAAAAGAAACCTTAATCAAAGCGACGCAGCCGAGGCAGAAATTCAGCATTGTTTCAATGGTCCAGTGGAAGAAAGTAATAATATAGTAACATGCAGCATAATTGGTGGCTGTAGACAAATACAAACGATTTCCTTTTAGAATACAATAAACATGGGACGAAAATAACGTAAAAAAATCAAATATTCATTATACTCGCGGTATTACGCCGAAGCGTGTAACGAGTGGCGAGCCCAGTTCCGCGACTTAGCGCCTGGACAACACATCTCCGGAAAAATATCGCAGAGGTGGCGAACCGTTGGCGACACTGTGTTCAATCACACGCGCCCTGGAAGGAAACTCCATCCACATCAGCGACAGCAATATGTTTAGCCACTACGCCAGCCGGCTGGTACGAAAATAGCATAATGAGAAAAAATAAAACCACAGTAATTCTTGACGAAACTTCATTTCAGTCTCAAAACAATGCCACTTTTGTAGAAAATTGAGACCCAAAGACCACAACACCAGCGGAAAACTAAGTTTATTTTCCTCCTTAGGCGATTTCCAGTTGCTTTTCCGTGCATCAACGCGAACGCTGAAACGGTGATTGATTGCTCGAACAGAACACTCATCTATTTTTAAGGCTTCCCGCAAAGGGAAGTCTGCACTTTTTAACACTTCTAATAGCTGTAGCTGCTAAACGGCTGTCCCAATTCAAAAGTGACCTAGAGTTCAAATGTGTGTCGCACCTAGGTCTACACCCATACCGCCCACTCACGAATGAAAAAGTTTTAAGCTAAAATAGCGAAAAAACGTGTTTCCCTACTGCCCTGTAACGGATAAAAAAATTCGCTTGAACTTTATGAGGTTTCCTGAATTTTCACGTTTTCTACCTTTGACTCAAAGTCAGTTGCTCTGGGATAACCCTTCGTTATATTAATCTTTTTGTTACCCACATTGAGGTTAATATCCTCCGATAATTTGAAGATCCTACCTATTGCCATCCAAGGTTATTGGCATTTGGGAAAGTTCGTTTTTTGACCTTTGACCTTGAACCTGTTGACCGCCACCCCCCAAAAGTTGTTAGACACAAGTTCACATTGAGATCTACGATCCCTAAAAATTTCAAGTCTGTGGCATCAGCAGTTCAAAAGCCTTAGACTGCACAAAATTGGCAAATTTTATCAGTTTTTTGATCTTTGACCCCGAGTCACGTGACATAGAGCGTTTGTAGTTGGTACAGCGCAAGAACAAATTAAGACACACCAATCCTATAAATTTCAAGTTCCCATCTGTTTTCAATTAATAGTTATAAGCCAAACAACATATTTGCTTATTTGATCTTTGACCCCAAGTGACGTAACACAAAAACAATCACTGTGGGTTCTTTTTTACCCTCGTTGAGATGCATCTGCTCCGTAAATTTGAAGGTCCTACCAGTTACCATTCACAAGTTATCAGCATTTGAGCAGATTTTTTTCAATTTATTTGATTGACGTTTGACCTTAAACCTGTTGATCGTTACCCCCAAAAGTTGTTAGACACAAGTTTACATTGAAGTCTATCATCCCTGAAAATTTCAAGTCTCTAGCATCAGCGGTTCAAAAATCTAAGGACGCACAAAAAACTGTAAAGATTCGTTCAATTGATCTTTGACCCTAAATGACGTCACACAAAGATAATTGTCATGCATATTTTTGTTCCCCACATTGATATGCGTATACTCTGAAAATTTAAAGGTCCTACCTGTTGTCATTCAAAAGTTATTAGTACAGTTTGCTGACTGACACAACCAGCGCTTTAAAAAGCGGGAAAAACATTTTCTACTTGTGGTTCCGAACTTGGAATATCGCACTGTAGAAAATGCTCTCTGCGGAAACGATTCTCCCGTGAAAAAGAGGCGCGAACCGCAGGCTCCTGGACAAAGCGAACTGCTAAGATACAACAGGACGTTGTCAGATCAGTAGTCAGTCACATCAACGTAAACATACGACATGTACTTAACTGCAGTAGTGTACACTATTTCGAATTTTCAAGTCTCATCAGTGCAGTTTGCTGACTGACACAACCAGCGTTTTAAACAGCAGGGAAAACATTTTCTACCTGCGGTTCCGAACTTGGAATATCGCACTGTAGAAAATGCTCTCTACGAAAACGATTCTCCCGTGAAAAAGAGGCGCGAACCGCAGGCTCCTGGACAAAGCGAACTGCTAAGATACAACAGGAGGTTAACGTCATTTAGGTTCAAAGGTCAAATTATCAAATCTCAACAGTTTTTTGTGCAGCCTAAGGCATTTGAATCGCTGATACTAGAGACTTGACATTTTCAGGGATGATAGACCTCAGTGTGAACTTATGTCTAACAACTTTTGGAAGATGGCGATCAACAGGTTAAAGATCAAAGGTTAATTAAAGAAATTGAATAGAAATCTTCCCAAACGCCAATAACTTGTGAATGAAAACAGGTAGGAACTTCAAATTTATCAAGTGTATGCATCTCGATGAGGGTAAAAAAATTTTCACAATGAATATCTGCATGTGATGTCATTTGGGGTCTAAGGTCAAATAAGCAAATATGTTGTTTGGCTAATAACTATTGATTAAAAACAGATAGGAACTTGAAATTTACAGGATTAATGTGTCTTGCCAGGTACTTGCATTGTACCAACTATAAACGCTCTATGCCACGTGACTCGGGGTCAAAGATCAAAAAACTGATAAAATTTGCCAATTTTGTGCAGTCTAAGGCTTTTGAACTGCTGATGCCACAGACTTGAAATTTTTAAGGATCGTAGATCTCAATGTGAACTTGTGTCTAACAACTTTTGGGGGGTGGCGGTCAACAGGTTCAAGGTCAAAGGTCAAAAAACGAACTTTTCCAAATGCCAATAACTTTGAATGGCAATAGGTAGGATCTTCAAATTATCGGAGGATATTAACCTCAATGTGGGTAACAAAAAGATTAATATAACGAAGGGTTATCCCAGAGCAACTGACTTTGAGTCAAAAGTAGAAAACGTGAAAATTCAGGAAACCTCATAAAGTTCAAGCGAATTTTTTATCCGTTACAGGGCAGTAGGAAAACACGTTTTTTCGCTATTTTAGCTTCAAACTTTTTCATTTGTAAGTGCCCGGTATGAGTTTGTGTTTAAACTGAAAATTTAAGCAAGAAGGGGCACATGGAGTTGGCCTAGTGGTTGGTCCATTGGACTTTTAACCTAGCTTCGCGGATTCAATGCTCACCAAGGGCAATATATATCATATATCGCATGACAGCAGGTAACGTCAGGCAGGGCCGGATTAAGCTTTTTGTGGGCCTGGGGCTATTTGATAATCAGGGGCATATTTTTCATTCTATTCTTTGAAGAAAAAAGTAACCACAATTAAAGAAAAGCACAAATACATAAACGAAGTCTTTACTTTGTATGCACACTTTCAAATGACACATTTTCTGGATTTAGCCAATGTAAAGCTCTTAATAACGTCATCAGCGTTTATTTTTTCCAAAAGTTCGTTTTCAATGCCGAGTAGAGCTAAGGAATTCAATCTGTTTTGGCTCTTAGACGAACGCTCATGATTCTTTACTCTTTTTAACGCTGAAAATGAGCGCTCGCCAGAGCAATTAACAATTATCAAGGTACTGCCTAACTAAGGTTTAGAGCGCAAAGCAGTTGCATCAGGCCTACTGGACGTCGTCTCTATACGCTGTTGCTTTTCGGTTTGCTTCGTGGCCGAGTGGTTTGGAGCGTCGTTTTTACGACGGCCATAATCGTAAGGTTGATGGTTGATGGTTCAATTCCCACCCAAGCCTCGTTGTTGCGGCCTTAGATAAGATGTTTCGCTACAATTATCTTTGCTTGGTGGAATCCAGCAAGCAGCAAACCAAAGAGGTCGGAAGCAAAAAAATTTAAGAGGAAAACTCGGAAACAAAGGCAACTCCTAAGCGACTCTGGATTCGTCCTATATATAGCGCCTCCGTCGCTTTCTCGCGACAGGAGGATAAAAATGAAGAAATCATCATCATCAAGCCTGCATAAAAAAAGTCAGTCACTTTTTGGATTTTGCTACAGCTTTTTTCGGTTTATCTTCTGCTTCTCTTCTAGATTTTTCCTTTTCCGAACTGCTTTTATACTTTCTTATTTTCGTTTTCAAATTACTCCAGCCGACATAATATGGAATCTCCTACTTTTCAAGCTACATACTGAAATCGACCATCGATGGTATTGGTATAACTGGCCGAGCAGCCGCGAAAAAGGATTGTTGGGTCATAGTGAGCAAGTAGGGTTTTACAGTGACAGTGCATGGACACAAATTGAGCACTGTTTTTCATATGCATCTCAGTAGGTGGGAGATTTCTAATAGGCTACCTTAGTTCTATTATCACTTCATTGACTGAGAATAGTGGTGGACCTATTTTTGGTTGAGGGCCTGGGGCTGCAGCCCCATCAGCCCCCGCCTTAATCCGGCCCTGACGTCAGGTTAAGTTACTATGACGCAAACATCAAAATTTTGCATAACAAAATTGCCTGTGCTTGTTCGCGTCCACCTTCCCCACTTACCAAGTAAATCTAAACAACTAGAATTGTCAAATTTTCAACTTTCCGGTGAAATAATGCCCAGTTTAATGTTTGGGCCCCTGGAAAGTGTTAACGGGATGCCAGTAGTAGTTGCTTGCAACTGCCATCCATTTTTTTCTTTTTTTTTTATCATCAATTTTGTGCAGCCTAAGGCTTTTGAACCGCTGAAGCTAGAAACTTGAAATTAGCAGGGATGGCAGATCTCAATATGAACTTGGGTCTAACAACTTTTGGGGAGTAGCGATCTACAGGTTAAAGGTCAAAGATCAAAGAACAAAATTTATCAAATGCCAATAACTTTTAAATGACAACAGGTAGGACCTTTAAATTTTAGGAGTATATGCATATCAATGTGGGGAACAAAAACATGCACATTGATTGTCTTCATATCACGCGATTTGGAGTCAAAGGTCGAATAAACAAATCTCAACAGTTTTTTGTGCAGCCTGAGGCTTTTGAACCGCTAATGTTAGAGACTTGACATTTTCAGGGATGATAGACCTCAGTGTGAACTTGTGTCTAACAACTTTTGGAAGATGGCGATTAACAGGTTAAAACTCAAAAGTCAATTAAAGAAAGTGAAAAAAATTCTTCCCAAACGCCAATAACTTGTGAATGGCATCAGGGAGGACTTTCAAGTTTATCAAGTATATGAATTTTGATGAGGGTAAAAAAAATTTATTTATTATCTTCATCTTCATTTGACATTACTTTGGGTCAAAGGTCAAATTAACAAATATGTTGTTTGATTTGTAACTATTGATTAGAAACAGATAGAAACCTGAAATTTACAGAATTGGTCTGTTTTACCAGGTACTTGCACTGTACTAACTATAAACGCTCTGTGCCACGTGACTTGGGGTCAAAAGTCAAAAAACTGATAAAGCTTGCCAATTTTGTGCAGTCTAAGGCTTTTGAACCGCTGAAGCTTGAGACTTGAAACTTTCAGGGATGGTAGATCTCAATGGGAGCTTGTATCTAACAACTTTTGGGGGGTGGCGGTCAACAGGTTAAAACTCAAAAGTCAATTAAAGAAAGTGAAAAAAATTCTTCCCAAACGCCAATAACTTGTGAATGGCATCAGGGAGGACCTTCAAGTTTATCAAGTATATGCATTTCAATGAGGGTAAAAACATGTTTATAGTTATGATCTTCATGTGATGTTACTTGGGGTCAAAGGTCAAATTAACAAATATGTTGTTTGATTTATAATTATTGATAAAAAACAGATAGAAACCTGAAATTTACAGGATTAGTGTGTTTTACCAGGTACTTGCACTGTACCAACTATAAACGCTCTATGTCACGTGACTCGGGGTCAAAAGTCAAAAAACTGATAAAGTTTGCCAATATTGTGCAGTCTAAGGCTTCTAATCCACTGAAGCCAGAGACTTGAAACCTTCAGGGATGATAGATCTCAATGGGAACTTGTGTCTCACAACTTTTAGGGGGTAGCAGTCAAGAGATTAAAGGTCAAAGATGAAAAAACGAAATTCATCAAAACCTATGAACAACTTTTGAATGACAACAGGTAGGACCTTCAAATTTTAACAGTATATGCACATCAATGTGGGGAACAAAAACATGCGCAATAATTGTCTTCACATCAAGTGACTTGGGGTCAAAGGTCAAATATACAAATCTCAACATTTTTTTGTGCAGTCTAAGACTTTTGAACTGCTGATGCTAGAGACCTGAAATTTTCAGGAATGATAGGCCTCAATGCAAACTTGTGTCTAACACTTTTTGGGGGATGGCGGTCAAGCGGTTAAAGGTCAAAAGTCAATTAAAGAAAGTGAAAAGAAATCTTCCCAAACGCCAATAACTTGTAAATGGCATGAAGTAGGACCTTCAAATTTATCAAGGATATGCATCTCAATGAGGGCAAAACAATATTCCCAGTGAATATCTTCAAGTGTTGTGACTTGGGGTCGAAGGTCAAATACGGAAATATGTTGTTTGGGTTATAACTATTGATTAGAAACAAATAGAAACTTGGAATTTTTAGGGTTGGTCTGTTTTACCAGGTACATGCATTGTACCAAATATAAACGCTTCATGTCATGTCACTCGGGGTCAAAGGTAAAAAATTTTATAAAATTTACCAAACTTCATAAAATCTAAACGACGATAGATAGAAACTTAAATTTTTCAGCATGGGTTTGGGTTGTATTGAAGTCTCACTGTGCTTGGTGAATGGGCAAATCAGGTCATGTGACTTGGTGTCAAAGGACAAAAAACTACTAAAGTTTACCATAGCTTTATGAAATCAAAGGTCAAACAGACAAGGTTATGAATATGCATGGAACAGTAGCGAATCGAGAAAATTTTGGCAGGGACGAATGCAGTTTTGAATTTAATTGAATATTAACTAAATACGACTGGCCAGTTGGCGTAGTGGGTAAGGACATTGCTATTGGCGCGAGAGGTGTTGGGTTTGATTCCTGGACCGGTCAAATTAGACACAGTGTCGCTAAAGTTTTGCCAACGTTGCAATATTTCTTCGGAGCTGTGTTGCCAAGCACGGAGATGGGCCCCGCCACTCGTTACACAATTCTTCGTACTGCCGAGAGTATAATGAAGACTTGATTTTTTTATTAACTAAGTACAAAGAAATTAGGCGCTTACCGCAAGAAAATGTGTGAGTAAGCACTTTGAAGATGTGTTCACGTCAGGAACAACTAAACCTAAAAAACTAAAGTTTTCAAATTTTCAATTTTCCAGTGTAATTATACCCTGTTGAATGTGAGCCCCTAAAAAGTTTTAACGGGAAGCCATTAGTAGTTGCTTGCAACTGCCATCTAGTTGTTATTTGGTTCTTCAAGGTGATCGTGGTTTGATGTTTCTCTAATGAATTGAAAATCCATTTGCATTCTCGAGGAATTGAAACGAGCCACACGACTCCATAACACCCCACCGGAAATTTTCATTGCGAACAAATAAAAAACAGATTTTGTGGCGCACGATCAAAACTAATGTTGCGATCTAAACAAAAACCAAGAAAATGTTGGGAAGCGTTTAGTAGGATTTCTTACACGCCGCTAGATGCAACCACAATCAACAAAACGCTTCATGAAAGATTTCCCAGATTTTCAAGAAGTTAGTTAGTTAGTTAGTTGCATATTTATCCTCCTATCACGCGAAACCGATCAAAGCGCTATACAAGCTCGCTTAGGAGTTGCCAGCCATCTGTCTACCACACCAAGATGGGGGAATCCCGCTAAGTGCCTTTCCCAACGGCACTACAAGTAAACTTGCCGGCTTGTTCTTCACACTGTCCCTATAATGCTGAGCGTCAAGCAGGGAAGCTGTGAATACCAATTTTAAAGTCATTGGTTTGACCCGACTCGGAATCAAACCCTGAGTCTACAGCTCAAGAGACAGACGCTCTATACCACTCGGCCATCTGAGCTGTTTGAACTGATGATCACTGGTTGAAAAGTTTAAATCTAACTGGTGTTGAATCCCGCCCAGCGCTCCTTCGTCAACACCAGAACGAAAAGTAACACTTTATGCGATGAGGTGGGCTTAATCAATGCACATTCAAATTTTGCACGGATTTGACATCGAAATGGTCTGGACTGTGGATAATTCAGATTCAACCAAAGCCTTGGTGCCTGGCACATCTTCTAATGTTCAGACAATCTCTGAAGACGAGCTCCACCATAATCTCAAAACAACACTACTTTTCTAGGAAATCCAGAACCAGGACCACAACACCAACGTAGAACTCGGAATTGCAAGTCGCTCCCGAGACGAGCTTTAAAGAAGATTATTTGTCACAAAAATCTATTTATGAAAATGGTCAAAATTTTGACAAAGGTAGTAATGAAGTTAGCATGAGATTTGATCAACTAAGACGATCTTTTAGAAAATATAAAATCTCCTGATTATTATGGAGGTTGTGTGCATTACTAATTTTACTTGTAGTGACAAGTTGCTTACCATTTGTTTGCACTGCCACAGTACCATCTGTTCGTACCTTTGACTATATTTGCAGGTTAACAGTGTTTGTTGCATTTTGAAAGTATGATTTTAAAATGTCTTTGTCGTATGAAGAAGTTTTTAGAGCGACGGAGAATGTGACAAAATACTATTTAAGTTACGAACCCGCAAACTATTGATTCCCGTAAGCTTTCAAACTTAACTGTATCTCGGACGACTTCTCAGGTAATAATTGTAATTCTGCCTTATTATTCTATTTGAATAAGAATGGAATTCCACATTTTCGCTCCAACATATTTTAGGCTATGTTGAAGTTTTGCTGTTTTAAAACGACGAATTGACAAAGAAAATTTTTGTGAGCCGAGCCTGGTGGTCCTGCATGCAGTTTTGAAGCAGCAGTTGTCGAGAACAGACGTGTTTTTGAAAAGCTTGTCTTCAAATCTTACAAAGTCTCATTAAATCTGACAAAGTCTTTAACTTTAAAACAACTATGTTAGCTGGATGAACAAGCAATGGTAGCAACAAGCAGAAAAATAGCAAAAGCGATTCATCAGATAACATCATACAATTTACAAAAGCTCAGTTTGATGATGTTGTTTCTAAAATGATTTCGAAGGCTACTGAACCATTGAAAGCTGAACTACGTTTAATAAATTTAAATTTAAGATATCTAAATTTAAGATATCTAAAAACAATTTAATCTAAGATATATCTAAAAATAATTTAAAAAGCAAGCAATTTAAGATATCTAAAAACCCTTGGATCACCTCTGGAATCCTTACTTCCATTAGACACAAAAACAAATTATATACTAAGTATGCAAAAAGTAAAAGTCCCACCTTGTTTGAAGAGTTCAAAAAATATCGTAACAGACTGACGCATCTAAAAGAGGCGGCAAAACGCAATTATTTCCATGACTTGTTAAAAAACAATAAAAACTCATCAGATACTTGGAAATGCATCAACCAACTGTTGAGAAAAACTAAACCAAAAACCTCGGTTTCGAATACTATACATGCGGACGGTCAAGTGATAACTTCGCCTCAAAATATTTGTGAAAAATTGAATGATCATTTCGTAAAAATTTGTGAGAAATTGAGTGACAAACTAGCAAGTAATCGCAAAACGAATCATAAAAAATACCTTGGTAAGCGACAAATGTCGTCCATTGTCTGAAAACCGACTGATGAATATGAAATTGTTGAATTAATTGCTGGTTTAAACAGCCCAAAATCCCCAGGGTATTTAGATATTCCCGTTGTTTTGCTCAAAAAAGCTAAATTTCTCATTGCTCACTACCTTGCTGACTCGTTCAATGAATGCATGGTGTCTGGCATTTATCCAGGTGTTTTGAAAATCGTCAAAGTTATTCCCTTGCATAAAGGTGGATCAAAGCTTGAACTAGGCAATAACAGACCGATATCCATTTTGTCACCAATCAATAAAGTTTTTGAAAAGATCTTACATAAACGGCTAATCAGTTTTTGGGAAAAATTTAATCTTTTTACGGCTTCTCAATTTGGATTCAGAAAAGATCACTCAACAAATCTTGCTATCACTTTACTTTATGAAACTATATTAAAACATCGCCATGAAAACAAATCAGTAAGCGGTACTTTCCTAGATTTTGCAAAGGCATTTGATTGCGTTAACCATAACATTTTATTGAACAAGCTTGAACATTATGGTGTCAGAGGAAATGCACATAGCGTAATAAAATCATATCTATCAAATAGGTACCAGTATACTGAATTTAATAATCAAATTTTTTCCACTCATCTTCCGGTCACCATTGGCGAGCCACAAGGAAGTGTCCTTGGTCCTTTTTTATTTCTAGTGTACATAAATGACTTGACAAATGCTTGCAATTCGGATATTATTCTATACGCGGATGATTCGGTATTATTGTGCGTTGAACAAAGCATTGAAAAACTTAAAATAAAAACAGAAGCTTCTTTCCGCAAGATTGAATGCTGGATCAATTGCAATAGACTAACCATTAACTATAAAAAAACAAACTGTGTTTTGTTCTCACATAAAAAACATAAAGTCGACGATCAATTCAGCATTAATACCAGTAGCTCGCCCATCAGTGCAACTGAGGTTATCAAATATCTGGGTGTTTTTATAGACAACAAGCTAACTTGAAAAAATCATATCCACTCTATAGTTGAAAAATTGTGTATCGCAAAGGGTATCTTAAGTAAGCTGAGACATTACGTTCCCGTGTATATTTTAAGAAATGTGTATTTTGGAATAGTATCTTCACACTTACAATATGGAATTACAGCTTGGGGAAATGCTGCTGCAAAATTTATACACAAACTTCAAATACAGAAAAATTATATAGTCAAAATAATGACTGGCTCTTCTTTTTTTCGAACAAAACTTTTTCTTATCTACTGCGAACTAAATTTGCTAAAACTAAGTAATATATAAGAACTGGAAGTATTGAATTTTGTGTACAAATTTAGAGCTAGACTTCAACCCACTTCCTTTGCTGACTACTTCCACTCTGCGCCCGAAATTCACAACATGCCAACACGATTCAGTAAATCCAACAGTTTGGCGTTACCTACTTTTTATACATCTGCTGCGCAACGCTCTATTCAATATCAAGGTTGCAAAATATGGAATAAACTACCAGCTGAAATTAAAAGCAAAAATCAAATTAACTATAGAACTTTTCTTCAACATTTAAAAATGCATCTTCACAATAACCAAAAATGAAAAGCTATTCCATTTTAACATTGTTATTTCAATTTACTTCAATTTCACTGTTATGCGTATATATGATGCACTTAATAAACACCAAATGTATTTATGATTTGCTTCTTGTTATCTTCCTACATTTTCTATTAAGACGCTGATGAAAATAATTCATGAAAGTTTTTGTTAACTTTTATTCGTATTGGAATATGTGTGTACCTGCGTAATGAACCTATATTTTATCTGATCGTGTTTTTTTTTTTTCTTCTTCGACAACCTTATCAACTTTATGCAAAGCACAAGATTCAAATAAAATACAAAATTTTTCAAAAACTTTTCAACACACACAACCCTAATAAGCTATCACAGCATTATAGGAATATCTTAGTTGTGAATGTGACTTATGCATGTCCCACCCTATTTTCTTTACCTAACCCGTATTAACCAAAAGGGGGGCAGAATCACTCTTGCCCAGGCGAGGATTCTTAATCACTCTTCCCTCTTAATCCGGATTCTTAATAAAGATTTTTAATTTTTAATGATTTTAATGAGGATTTTTAATGAGGATTAACAGGATTTTTAAAGAGGATTCTTAATTCACTCTTAAACAGGATTAATAATCACTCTTCCCCCTTTTGGTTAATACGGGTTAGGTAAAGAAAATAAGGTGGGACATGCATAAGTCACATTCACAACTAAGATATTCCCATAATGCTGTGATAGCTTATTAGGGTTGTGTGTGTTGAAAAGTTCTTGAAAAATTTTATATCTCATCAACTTTGCTTAACAATTACACTAACAGGTGAGAGGCTGCAGACTCGACGACCGCTCAGCTCTTTGGGCTGGGCTTCATGGTCTTTTCGCAGCCTCTCACCGGGAAATTAATTAACTGTGAGCGAATATTCCTGTTTATGTTATTGCGTAACTTTTTTCCCAAACAAAAATAAAGTGAATGAATGAAGTATTACGTGATTTCTCGCAACTTTAATTAGTCAGAATTGCAAGAATTATCATCTCGTTATTTTTTTACCTTTGTTCTGTAAAATACATGTGGAGCGCAGTGTTTGCTCAAAGCTGAACTTAAGTTTACTTATCTTATTTTTTTAGTATAGTCAATTAATTGATAGTTTGATTCAGACTTACTAATGCTTTAAGTTAAATGAAGCCTACAATAAGTTGCCTCTTTGTAGCTTATACGGAGCGATCTTACCTGCCATGTGGTTTTGAGTAGGCCCTGCGTTAGGTCTACCGCAAATCATAGCACCATAAAAATTTATATTGTGATAATTGCATTATGATGCTGGTAGAACTAATTAAACGGAATTTGTACTGCATCGAATATCACGATAGGCCTGCACGTTTCAGCTAGCCTATCAATCCACAATAGAATACCTCGTTTATGGTTTAAGCCTAAATCAGTCTGGGTTCAAACGATTGCCTTTATGCATCGCGAAAGGAATAAATACCATATCGGCTCCAAAAGAACAAATAGCACGATACCGTTCGAAAACATAAAACTCGTAAGTGCACATCGAAAAAGCGCAAAATCCGTCTAACTCCTTTAATGTGTGTGTGTGCACTCCATTCCAAGGTGGTCAAAAAGCTGAAATAAACTAAGAAAAACAAGCGTTTCAGGATGAAAATCCAGCGTTATCGAAAAAAATCATCTTTTTTTGTAATTTTTTAAACCTAAGTGAAAAGCTGGGGTTTATAGCCACTTTAAGCTTACCCTCAGGCTTCCCCGTCACCTATTACACGAATGCATATTTTCGAAGTTACTCCTCACAAGAATGCACTCCTAGCCATAAGCAAAAGAATAAATAATTCAATTGCAAATTTATGAGATCAAGCAATAAAGGCTGTACCGAAGTCTATCCAGTCCAGCTATACAGAATGGATAGACTTCGGTATACAAATTTTTCTGAATACGTTTGATTTAGCATAAGATCTTGGTGGGTTATATTCAAGTTCAATTCATCAAGTGAAACTCATAAAATTGCAAATGTATTGTATTGTATTGTGTTGCATATTTATCCTCCTATCTCGAAAAAGCAATCAAAGCGCTATGCGAGCTCGCTTTGGAGTTGCCAGCCATCTGTCTACCACACCAAGATGAGGGAATCCCGCTGAGTGCCCTTCCCAACCGCACAACAAGTAAACATGTCGGCTTGTTCTCCACACAGTTTCTTTAACGCTGAGCGTTAAGCAGGGAAGCTGTGAAGACCAATTTTAAAGTCATTGGTTTGACCAGACTCGGAATCAAACTCAAGTCTACAGCTGCCGAGGCGGACGCTCTTACCACTCGGCCATCTGAGCTGTTATTTTATAAGACTTGGAATAGTTTAATTATATCGTAATAATTGCATCGTGTTGGCATGTTTTGGTGGTGAGCAAATAAGTTTCCGATGTTTCAAAAAGCAGACCCGCGGGCGCTCACTCGAAGTGTCGTGTGCAGAGCATCGTTCGTTGCAATCATTTCTTCTCTTTCGGCTTCAAGAGACTGGTGAGTGTTCATCGCTTCGTCCAACTGTCTGAAACGAAGAAAATTTTAATCCATGTTTGTCTAAAGTGAACAATAAACATAGAACACTAAAAGCTTTTGTTTAAAAATTTATGTATTGCTTAACTTGGACTTAATTTTCATTTTTTCCTTCACGTTTGCGCAGTATGCGTCTGCGATTAGAGCCACTGTATACATAGAACGCTTGGCACGTTCACTATTAAAGTTTTTAACTTGCGTGAGCAATTTAAGGAGGGTTTAAACTAACCAAACAAGAGTAGAGCCAAACTGAACTCTGCTCTATTACAAAGTCATGTTACGTTGTCAAATAAAATTTGTAGTGTTTTTACCCACAATGCTGATGCGAAGCGGAGCCTACTGTAATTCATTTGTTTTTGCGTGTTGCTACTTGTTGCGATATTGATACTTGGCTAGAGATTCAACCTTTTATTCTGAGAACAGAAATGTTATCTATCCCAGAGAACGACGTGAGAGTATCAGTATTATATCCAATGGTTTTTGGAAATCTTGCAATCTACCGCTTCAAAAAAAAAATAAACCACTCCTAATATATCACGAAATTATACAGGGTGTCCATAAACTTTCTTTCAAATCAAAAAAAAATTATTACAAAGTGAAACGACGAGATATTGCAATGAGGGTTACTTTATGTTAATCAGCATTTCACAAAGTTTTTATTAACACATTCGATACACTTCCAAACATTTTGTTAAAAATATTATTATCAAAACTCCATTTAATGCACTTCTTAATGGGCACCATTTATAGTTGCACAAAGCACATCAAGACGGTACTCAATTTCCTGCCATGTTCGCTGCAGCATAACCCCATTAATGATTGCAACAGCATTATAAATTCGTTGCCTCAGGTCAATCATTTTGTTTGATACACAATACCCTTACCGTAACGCCAAAGAAAGAAGTCTGTGATTTTGCCTCAATGAACCAGGATGCACGTAGCGATTTTTCTTGAGGAGTGAAAATGTTATGGGATTTATATGACTAAATCAATGAATACGTAAAAATTTTATCGGAAACAATGGATTTCAGAGCCAACAAAAACTTTATGAAATACTAATTAACGTAAAACAACCCTCCTTGCAATATCACATCATTTCACTTTGTTATGATTTTTCTAAATTGTAAAGAGACTTTATGGACACCTTGCATATTAAGTAACTCAGAAAATATTCCTCCCAGAGCTATACAAATCATTCTAAAATCTCCGCTTACACTCACTCAAAATAACCCACAAAATGCGAAAAGCAGCGATGCACACTACATCTAATACTCATCTCTGTCAATAGCAAATTTCCGCCAGTTTATAGAAAATTAAGGATTCCACAAAATTCCACACAGTGCCACATTGTTACGTAATTACGACACAACAGTAGATGTCTCCGTTGTAGTAAACAACACCATAGAGTGCAAAACGTCGATTATGACGTCATACACAAGATGAAAAAAATGCTCAAGGTAAGAAGTTTCTAGAAGGTTCCAGTATAGGAAATAATTCTAATCGAAACCTGCGATAAACAACGAAAGTTCTGGATTTTCTCATGCCTCTCGCCACGTGTTGTAATTAATTCACACACCAAATAACTCTAAGTTTACAACTTTATTTATTTTTGTCACTACACACAGCAAATATTAACCACAGAACCAGCACAAATTGGGCAAGAAAGACGGTTTTATTACCGGATTACAAACTCAAAATATATCACTTGATTATTAACGTGACATACGCCTCCCCTTAAGAACATGACCACAGAAAATATTCAAAAAACAAACGTTATTAATCTTATCCCCAAAACTATACATTCACGAAAAATTACCAACATTGTATTAAACCTTGCACGCCTCCCTTTATTTCCATCACAGCGCAAGATATAGGCAGCAATCACACAAATAATGGTATAGAACAGGGGTCTGGAACCTATGGCTCGCGAGCCATTTGTGGCTCTTTTCATGACGGCATATGGCTCCCATAAAAAATGCAAGATATCGAGGCTAAATTCACTTTGTCATTAGATTTAAATTCTTTTTTTTTTATCAAATTTCAGGGAACATTTGCCAATCTGGCAACACAATTATAAACGGTTCTTGTCGTTTGCTTGTAACAGTTAACAATTCTTATTTGCTATATTCGACAATTATTAAGTAATAAAAGCTAAATATTCTCTAACTTTGTTACCAGTGACGCATCCAGGGGGGGAGGGATATAGGGGATGCACTCCCCCACCAGCCATTTTCAACAATGCTTTGGAAAAACAAAATTTTTCCATAATTTTGAACCCTCTTCATAACAATATGCTTTAGTCGTTTTAAGCACGCATTATCGAAACTGTGCGTACAAAAAGCATCATATTTGGCGAAGCACTCAAAATTAAAAGCCAAAAATATTAACAAACTTTGCCTAAAAATTGTTCAAAAAGCGCTAAAATAGCCCCCGGACCCCCCTAGAGTGGTTTTTGTTACTTATGTTGGTTAAAATTAACTCTGCCGGAAAAAAACACGCTTGAAAAAGTGACGAAATTCGGTGCCTTCCCAGAAAAAAATTCTGAATACGCCCCCGACACGAAACATTTTCAAAGGGTTTATTTACGCCCGTTTTCGGGTCTAAACGTATTTGTATTTAGTTAACATTCAACCTATCTTAAAATCACCCCCCCCCCCTTCCACCCAAAATTTGTGGATCCGCCCCTGTTTGTTACGTAAGGAATTTTGACCGTAGGCCTACTTGTTCATCTGAATTTCCAACTGAAGCTTATTGGCAGTTAAGTTTAGTTGTAGTTTCTCGAAATCTAATTATGATTAAGTTGCTTATTTAGTAACTTAAGGAATCACATACGAGTTAGATCTGGTTATTAGACTTCATAATAAAGCACCACAGAGATGTACAGTACTAGCAAAAGAGAGATAACGATTATGGTGGATTTCAGCTTAAACGAACAAAGAAAATTGCCTTTTTAGGGGGAACGGAGTCTTTGGTGTATCTAATATGCAATGCTCAAATTGCGTCGATGAAACGGTCGTACGTAAAGCGGCATTTTGATAAATGTCAATGATTAAAAATATTATACGGCTCTCATGAAAATGCAAATAAAAATATTGCCTTTAATGGCTCTCTTAACAAAAAAAGTTCCCGACCCCTGGTATAGAACATAGCAAAACAGTAGACACGAAATTAACGCACAAGAACTGGAACAAAATCAAATCAGTCTATTGTTTTCGACTCAAGTAGTCCGCCGCTAAATTGTCTTTACCAGGAATATCCTGTACCCGATAATCATATCTTTGCAAGGCCAAAGTCCACCTCAAAACACGGTCATTGCTAAACTTCGCCTGGTTCATAAATAATAGCGGCTCATAATCTGTTTGAAGTATGAACAATTTTCCGGTCAAAAATAAACTAGACTTTGTTACCTCCCTTACAACCTCCCTTTGTTACCTCCCTACAATTGTCAGGCATTCCTTTTTGATGGTCGAATGCTTTCTCTCGGCATGAGTAAGTTTCTTACCCCCAGAAGCTACAGGATGTAGCTTGTCACTATGCTGTTGCATCAAAGCTGCTCCCAAACCACGATTCGATGCATCAGTTTACAAAATAAATGTTTTTTTGTGGTCGGGCAACCTTAGTATTGGCTTGCGAAGCAAAATCTCTTGCAGTGTAAGAAAAGCTTTTTCTTGAGCCTCACCCCAGCGAACCAAACTTGGCTGTCCTTTTTTGGTCAAATGCTCAAAGGTGCCGAAATTGCAGAAAATAACGGTGCAATCCAGGGTCTTGATAGTGATTTGCCAATCCCCAAAATTACCTCACCTCCTTCTTTGTGGTTGGCCTTTGTGAATTGCAAATCTTCTCCAAGTTCTTATCATTTACGGTAATCCAGTTTTCATCGATTGTGTGTCCAAGAAAGTCCACAGCTTTCGAACCAAATATACATTTCTTTGGTCTGGCGGCGAAACTTGCTTCCTGAAGTCGATTGAATAACTCTTTTGATGTAGCTAAATGTGATTCCCAGTCCTTTGTGTACAGTACACGATCAAATCATCGATGTAGTTATCTATATACGAAAAGCTTTTTGGTGGTACAGAATTTCAAAACAGATTTAAAAAGCGCCGAAAACATCTTTTAAATTTAGGTAGTCTTGAAAAAGACTGTTTTTGAACCAAACATTTTCGTCTCGCTCTCTTCAGGGTTCAACGCGAGAGTTAATTGAGAAGGAAAAAGGTGGTCTATATATTATCATCAGCTTCATCGAAAAATCTGCAACAAAAAAGGAAAAAAGGGCTCTGATTGGTTGTTTAAAGACAGACGGATTGTGATTGGTCGAATATGGATGAATTTTAGAATCTAACTCAACTATCGGAGAATTTGGAGTGAGTAGACAAATTCCTTTTGACGGCACAGAATAGGTTTCAACGTTTTGATGAAAGTTGCCTCCAGCGCCCCCAAGTGGAAATTTGTTCTCGCTTTGGCTAAAACCGAAAACTGGTCAATATGATAATGAGAGGCGCAATCAGGATGTTGGATTAAGTGTAGACCGATAGCTGAATCACAGTCTAGCTGATTGAGTGGAGTAGCAATTTTGCAGTTACGTTTGGGAAGAACTTTGGTTGGATTTTCTTTATTTCGAATTGATTTTGGAATGTGTTGATTGATTCTATCTTGCAGTCGTAGGGATGTGCGACCCACGTACCGGCAATCACAGCGGCACACGTATTGGTATACGACCATACTTTGATGAGTGATGGGCACAGCATCCTTATAGATTGAAGGCAGAATCTTTCTGGTTTGGAAAATGACACGAGGATCGACGGCTCTAAAACAGTTTTGAACGTTAGATTTTACCTGTTTTTCGAATTTACGAGAAATATTGCCAATCCAGGGTAGTTTTAGATACACAGGGCATTTCTTTGGTCCTTCTTTGGGCAGTAATTGAAAACGGGAAATTTTCTTGGAAATGCTGGAGTTGATTATTGTTTCAGGGTAACCATTATTCTTCAGAATGGAGCGAATGCAGTCCAGTTCTTGTTTAACTTTACCAGGTGAACAGATTACGAGGGCTCGATGAACTAACGTTTCGATTAGGTTCGTTTTGCGCTTGGAAGGCGCAAAAGAATCCCAACGCATGTAGCGACCAGTGAATGTAGGTTTTCTGTATACTGATGTTTGAAATTGTATTTCGGATTTGTCAACTTTCACGTCGAGAAAAGAGAGTGCTTGATCGGCTTCTTTTTCCATGGTAAATTTCAAAGCTGGGTGTAATGAATTGAGAGCAAGAAAGAACTGGTCTGCATCCGCTTCTGTTCTAAAAATAGAAAAAGTATCGTCAACGTATCTAGTATAGAAAAAGGGCTCGTTTATAGTTTGAAACAACTTATTTTCATGGTAGCCAACGAAGATATTGGCTAGTGCAGGCCCGAGTGGACTACCCATTGCAACACCATCAATTTGCTTATACATAACGTTATTAAAGCTGAACTCAGCAGAGGTAGTAGCAATGTTCATCAGCTCAATAAAAATTTCTTTGGAAAACTGCGGAGGTGAAAGATCGCCATCATAGAGGGTGTCAGCACAAATTTGAATAGTTTCAGCCAAAGGTACATTAGTGAACAAACTTGAGATGTCAAAGGAACAGAGAAAGCAATCATCTGGGTCAAAAGTAAGCTGCTGCATTTTTTGAGCAAAAGAAAAAGAATCTTTGGTGCAATTGCTGGAAAATAGATCGTGAACTGGTTGAAGGGTCGCCGAAAGAAATTTAGCCAGTTCATGCTGAGCAGAGCCAATCATGGATAGGATGGGTCGGAGGGGAACACCATCTTTGTGCGTTTTAGGTAGCCCATACAGTCTGGGTCTTTGTGAACCAGAGGGCCGAATAGCTTCATAAACAGATCTAGTCAACGCTTCACTTTTCAGCAAGGTCAAGAGACGCCTTTGAATGCTTCCTTCAATTCTCGCTGTGTTGTCATGCGTGTCAACAGGTCCAATTTCTTGAAATTTCTGCGAATTCAAAATAACGTTCATTTTAGTCAAATAATCAGTTTTATTTAAAATAACTACTGTATTGCTCTTGTCTGCTTTGGTGATGACAATGTCAGCATTGTTACGTAATGACTTAATAGCTTCAAAGCATTCACGATGCATGTAAAAGTTTGACATGTCAATTGGAGTGCCACAAAAAGAATGAGCCAAATCTGTGAGCTTTGCTTTAAGAGCACAAAGACCTTCTTTGGATTTACTAGTGTGGTGAAACAGCTGACCCATTAACACTTCAAACTCGGCAAAAATCTTTTCACGATGGATGGTGGAAGGAGGAAGGCAGAAATCTAAACCATAGGCTAACACGAACTTTTCGGTGTCGGATAGTTCATAACTGGACAAGTTATAGATATTGTCACCAAAATTTGAGGGAACTGAACCGAATCGCTGTTTCAATAGCCAGTTGAGGTTGCGGAAATGCTTGGCTTGAATCCGATCTTGTTGAGTTTTCTCGATGTCAGCTAAGTAGCGGGAAAATCTAATCCAGTCAAAAAAAGAAAGAAATTTACAGGTGGCAGGCCAAATCTCTGAGAGCTTCAATTTTAGTTATCTATATTATTCATATCAGATAAGAGTTGTCTCATTATTCGAACAAGCGTTTCTCCTGAATTCTTCGGCCCTAACGGCATCCTTAAAAACCCATAACATCCGTCCGCAGTGACAAAAGATGTCTTCCTCACATCATCACCAGATTCCGGTATTTGCCAATACCCCTAGCTAAGACCAATCTTTGAGAAGAACTGACTCTTCCCCAGCCGCGGAAATAAATCTTCTGTAGCAGTCATCGGTTTCGGATCGGCCAGCGTAAATTTGTTCAACTTGCGATAATCGACGCAGACACGATTCGATTCGTCCTTTTTTTTCACAATTACTATCGGAGATGCGTAATGCGATTCTAAATCTCGTGTTATTTCCAACTCTCGCATGTCTTTAATTTCTCCTTTTAATTCTTTTCGAACAGCATTCGGCAATCGATACAGTTTGGATCTAACCGGGCTTTCATTATTTAGGATAATCCGATGCTCAATCATACTGGATTTTCCTGAAACATCAGTGAATACTACCTGGTAAGTCTACGAGATCTTCATCATTTTCTTTTGTTGATCCTCCGTTAGGTCTACTCCAAATTGTATATTCCGAATGTCCTCCTTTTGATGGCAACGTGCCCACTCCAACAGTTCATTATCGTTAACACTGTATTCCTTTTCCGTTTCCCTGATTCCAACACCAACTTTAACAAGTTCCACTCCTAAGTTCCTTTCCGTGTCCTTCGAAATCCCTTCATCCTTCTTCCGTTGAATACAGTGCTTCAACATGTTGATGTAAAATTTTTCTTGTCAATTTCGATGCAATAAGTGCTTTCCCTTTGCATTCACTGATTACATAAGGTCCCTTCCACTGAATAAACAGTTTGTTATGATTTGTCGGCAATAAAATCAATACTTTATCTCCCTTTTTGATAATCCGTCTTTTAGCTTTCCGGTCGTGTAGCTTTTTATTTTTCTGATGGCTTAAACAGCTCAAATGGCCGATTGGTAAAATCATCCGCCTCGGGAGCTGTAGACTTGGGTTTGATTCGGAGTCGGGTCAAACCAATAACTGCAAAATTGGTATTCACAGCTTTTCTGCTTGACTATCAGCATGTAAGGGACAGTGAGAAGAACAAGTCGGCAAGTTACTCATTGTGCCGTTGGAAAAGGCACTTTGCGGGATTCCCCCATTTTGGTGTGGTAGACTGGTTTTGACTTACGGCAGGTCGGCTTCTTCGGTCCAAAGCTCTTTCAAAATCTGAATAGGTCCTCTTACAGTTCTTCCATAGAGTAACTCAAATGGAACAAATCCAGTCGCCTCTTGTGGTGCTTTTCTATCGGGAAACAGCAGCTGGTTAATAAACCGATGCCATTGTTTTGGCTGTTCAGTGTTCATTGCACAATCTTTGTAGCATCTTCTTGAGTGTGCCGTTGAATCTTTCAACTGAATCATTGCAAATTGAATGGTATGGAGTAGTAGTCAAAAGCTTGATTGATAGCAGCCTTGGAACTTCCTTCATACATTTGGAAACAAACTGAGTCCCAAGATCTCTTTAAAACTTCCTCCGGAACACCCACTCGACTACACATATCTAGCAAGGCTTCTGCAGCAGTTTCCGTATCAATATTCTTAATAGGCACTGCCTCCGGATATCTTGCGGCATAATCAACCAAAGTCATACTATATTTATGCCACTTTTTACTGGCTGGAGTAATGGGTCCCACCTGATCGATTGCGACTCTCTTGAACGGCAAGTCAATCAACGGCATCTCTCCCAATGGTGGACGAGGAATAGATCCCTTGGTCACCATCTTTTGACATACATCACCAGATCTGCAGAAGCTAGTGACGTTCTGATGCATTACCGACTAATAAAAGTTGGTTTGCATCCGATCTTCTGTCTTTTTCGTGCCCAAGTGATCTCCAGACATTGAATCATGAGCCACTTCCATGACTCTATGTCGTAAACATTTAGGAGCCGTGTTTGCTTCTCTGTTTCTCCTAGACCTAGTAGCAATGACTTTTATTTCTGCACCGTCAAAATAAAAAGAACACAGCAATATAGGATTTCAAATTCAAACGGACACAGAAAAGGGAAGAAGCAACAAAACAATTAACGTTGTAACATGCTAGCGGCAATGAAACTTGAAGAACTTGAAGATGAGGAAATTAGTAGGCATGGTCGCAACACCCGATTAAACTAAAATAGGGTAAGAAAAAAAAAACAGCATATGACAACGAGATAAAAAAAGACACTGGAGAGACTACAGCTCCAACACCGCTATGATATATTGCAATGGTAGAAACCATAACAGTGTACCTGTGTACGGCATTTCGAGGTTTCTCACTGTCGTCACAGTGCGACTAAACTAACATCACTCCTGTGTCAATTCCGGTAAAATATACTCCGGTACCTTTCAAACTTCACTTCATACTCCCCACGCTTAACAGTTTCTTTCTTCTCTGCGAATATTTTTAGATCTTCATTGTCATTGCGCATCCGGCAGAGCTCCTCCTTTCTTACCAAATATCGAGAAGTAACCTCTTTCACCTTTAACGGTTTTAAAACTCCTTCTTGCTGAGCTTGCGCTCTTGTAATAGTAGCTGCAATAATTCCCCAACTTGAATCAGGATCATTCGGGTTCCGGGCTCCTCGCATATTTTCGATGATCAAGTCAAACAGTGGCTCCCGTAGGCACAAAGCATCCACTTCCCAAACGAAATAAGGAGTATCCACTTTAATTCTGGCCATGGGAGCTTTTTTCAGCGTTCGATCAACAGTCACCATATTCTTCATTTTCAGTAAGTTCTTTCTGACTGACAAAATCTCTCCTAATTATGACTCCATTGCAGTCAGTATCACGCAGTACTTTCACGCATTTGTTGCCCACTTTCCCTGTAAAAACCGGCATATCTTCCGTCATCTCAGGATCCCTGCAAGCTCCATTCAAAACTTTGATCTTTTCTCTTGACTTTAACTCTAAGAAATCATCATTTTCCATTAGCTTGGCTTGGGGCAATTCCTTTCTGACACGCACAGCGCATCCCACTCGTTGTGGGGACCCTGATGATTTACCTTCAGTGGGTCCAGAGCGCGAGGTCAGTTTCCTCTTCCAAATCCCCTCGTATCTTTTCGTCTCGCCATCACGTCTTTGCTGGAAAGCTTCTTGTCATGAGCCATTAGGTATTGCTCAGCCAATATCACCAATTCATCCAATTTTTTCGGACTCCTTTCATTCAAATACACAGACAAATCTTTGAAGCAGGCATTAGTAAACCGCTCGCGTACCATCAACTCCACCACACCATCAAACGTCTTTTCCGCTTTTGACAGCTCCACCCACTTGAAGTAATTCTTCAGTCGCACCATAAATTGACCAGGACTCTCTTGACCACACGTAAAGTTGATTGAGTGGTTGGTGCATTGGGCTCCGGAACCTGCTTCGTGGGTTCGATACGCAACCAGGCCATCTTCCATGATGCGCCTACTTCACTAACATAAAAAAACATAAGCTGCGATTATGTGGCTTGGAAAAAATAAATAAGAAAGGACTCTCTTGACCTTCGGGTTTTGCTTCTCGAAATCTCTTGCGGTATCCAAATTCCGTCAAATCATAGCGTTTCGACAAAACCAATTTAAAACGATCGTAACTCATTGCATCATCCTGAGATAATCGTGAATAGTCCTCTAACGCACGGCCAGACAACAACGGACTCAGCTGCGCAGCCCACGAATCCTTCTCCCAACGCGCAACTGTAGGATATCCCTCGAAACGCAAGAGATAATTATTCAAATCATCTCTCTCATCCACCAAGGCAGGCAACTCTGGTGATCGGGCAATTCTCACGCTTCTTCGTACTTCTTCAGCAGCATCGGACCGATTTTTCCCCTCACCTTTTTACTTTCAAATTCAAGCCTTGCCCGTTTCAATTCCATCGCCGTCTTTTTCTCCTCGGTTTCGATCCGCCTCAACTCTAGTTCGTGTTCCATTTCATGCTTAACTTTTAAACGCTTCTCTTCACTCTCCCGTTCCGCTTTCAAACGCTTTTCTTCACGCTACCTTTCCAAGCGCTTCTCTTCGCACAATCTTTTCCATTCTTCTATCAAAAATTTAGTCTTCTGCTTTTCTTCCAAACTTAACGCTTCCACCTGCTTTTTCAATTCTTCCATTGTAATAGATTGCTTCTCCATATCCATTAAATAATGAACTGATTGATTCTGAACGAGCCCCCAGATGTCGCAATATTGAAACTTGGCTAGAGATTGAACCTGTAATTCTGAGAACAGAAACGTTATCTATCTCAGAGAACGACGTGAGAGTATCAGTATTATATACAATGGTCTTTGGAAATCTTGCAATCTACCACTTCAAAAAGAAACAAAGCATTCTTAATATATATCGAAATTATATATTAAGTAACTCAGAACATATTTCCCCAGAGCAATACAAATCACTCTGAAATCTCCGCTAACACTCACTCAAAATAACCCACACCATACGTAAAGCAGCAACATAGACTCACTCTAAATACATCTAATACTTATCTAAATGCAATAACAAATTTCCGCTCCTATTTATAGAAAATTTAGGATTCCAAAAAATTCGAAATAGTGTTACATTGTTACGTAATTACGACACAACAGTGGACGTCTCCAAATAGTAAACAACACCATAGATTGCAAAACGGTGATTATGACGTCATACGCAAGATGAGAAAATGCTCAAGGTAATAAGTTTCTGCAAGGCTCCAGAATATCAAATAATTCTAATCAAAACCTGCTATAAACAACGGAAGTTCTGGATTCAACATGCCTTTCGTCACGTGTTGTGATTCATTCACACACCAAATGACTATAACTACAGAACCAGCTCAAATTAGGCAAGTAAGACGGTTTTATAAACTCAAAATATATCACTTGATTAATAACGTGACGCTACTCTTCTACTTTTATGCTATAACGTTAATCTTAAACTACTCTAGACGTAGTTCCTTACTAAGTATAGCTTCAAGTTAAATGGAAATAGTGGCAGCCCGTATATATGTTTGTGACATATACGTGTTTCGTGGAGTCAATCTGGTCTTAGCCAAAAGCAAAGAACAGTTTATGCTGGAGTACTCACCTAGAAGCTGCAGATAAGCTGCACAACCCAAGATTTCTTTGAACCGAAGATACGAGTGGAAGCGGAAATCAAATTTCCAAATTCTGCAGGCTTGTAACATCGCGTATTTCAAAGAAGCTTAGATTCTGAAGTTTCTTCAGCCATTTTTCTCATGTAAGTTGTCAATGTAGGGTATTGGGCCATCCCCACCCAGATTAGCTGAACATAGATTTCGTAGAGGTACCCTCAGCGTTGAACCATAGGGGCTCCGTAGTCGTAGATAGAGCTGACAACTGAAAGGATTCTACGTCGGGTAGCCGGTTTAAGGTTTATCTTCACGTTAAAACCCAGAAAGTCAGTTTCGATGTTCCATATTAAATCCAAGCATGTTCTCTAGAAAATAGATCACGAGACAAATCGATTCCCATTACTCCTTTGGAACATTCTTGTGGTAGTACCAACTTTAAAGAACATCTCGGTTGTTGCTGGTCCATGTTGTCAGTTGATACCCACCCTGGTTGAAAATGGAACACAGCTCCTTGCGCAATTGCTTGGCTTCCTCAACTGTTGGTACGCAGATTAAACAGTTGTCGACATAAAAGCAACCAGTAACTGCGCCATTTGGTTTTGACTAAGGTCGTTTTCATGATCCTTAGCCGTCTGTCTCAGTGCAGAGTTTGCACAAGCTGGAGGTGAAACAGTTCCAAACAAGTAGACGCACATTTCGTAAGTTCGAAATTTGTTTGTGGTCAAGTCATAAATAGCGTTAATACCGTTACCATAAATGCTTTCCACCATAAACACGGTAAAAAGTCGCAGTGCGCTGCGGAAACGCAAACCTCGTGGAACATACTTTTGATATCGCTTTAACGAGAGATTCGTTCAAAACAAAACCGCAATAAGACTCCCTGCAGATTGTTAGTAAAGTCGGGTCTTGGAAGTATGCATTCGTTAAGACAGCCAGTCACCTTGATATCTGTCGGAGCAATCGAAAACAACTCTTAATTTACTGAGTTTGTTTGTTTGGTACACTCCGCGATGAGCAACAATTCAAACTCTTTCGTACTCTCCAGCATCCCAATTCTCCAATACTTCAAATATCCATTCGTTTTCGCGTCACTAATAAACTTCAGTTAGTTTTTGTAATTTTGAATTTTTTGAAATCATTGTCCAAGTAATTCAGGCCGCTTTTCTACCATTTTCTTACTGCTGGGCAGTCGCAATCCGTCATCTCGTAGAGGTATAAAGGTACTGTATCTCATGCTGCTGGTTATTACGTGAAGAATAGAAGTTGATGTCAAGATCACTGACCGTAACATCGCTACAGACTGAGCACATTGGATGCTCGATTTTGGACGTGGTATTTATCAGAAGGGATGTGCTCACCCTTTGTACTATTATTCTTAGGACTGTTTATTATACCCGACCCACAGCTGTTTTATGGATATAATGTCCCGAGGCTGAGTTGATCACTTCGTGGGGTAAGAGAATTCGCCGGTTATTGCTACCTAGAGCATATTAAGGTCAACTTTCGCATCTGCGGAGGGCATAAAGACGTATTAAAAGTCTTCAAATCGTGCAATGTCATTTCGACAGGAAATCTTTATCGACACGAATTCTATCGATTGAAAATTCAGGTTCGCGGTTTGATAAAATTAGATTTGATATTTACTTCACCACATCATGTTAAAAAGTAAAATATTAAAACCCGACAGTCTGTTTCACCCGGTAGGGTTCATCAGGGGTCTCTAAACAATGAAATAATAATGTGAAGAATTGTAAAAAACTGAGGCCATAAAACTGTATATATGCACTGTTGCGAAGTGCAAAGTGGGTGTTACGTCGTGCGATAACATTACGTCATACTGGAGTGGCGGTACAAAAAAAGCACGGGATCGAATTGGCGGAAGGTGACGGGATAGGGTCAAAAGAAAGTAAAATTAAATGAAAATATTAAAGTAAAATAAACAAAATAAATAAAAATTAAAATTGAAGTTCAACTTTTTAACTTGCGTAGTTTAAACTTGTTCATATGCCTGCATTTTCTAATTAGTTCCGATCTTTTATTCAGCAGTGACAATTTTTCCGCAGTCAATATTACGCATTTTTCTTCTAGGCAGAGATAGCAAATTCGACCACGGCAACGGTAGCTGGGGGGTTTTCGCTTAATGTTCCATTTGATGGTGGGGTTGGAACCAGAGTCTTTACACGTCCATATAAATTTCAATAGCTCAGTAGCTTTTCGTTTATCCTGATGCTGAAACAAGTGGACGTGGTTGTAGAATCGTGTCTTAAACTCGTTTTTTAAGTACCCGTAGTAATGCATGACTTTGCCGATGCCTTTGGCAGTAACGTGGCAGATGATGGAATTTTCGCGGCATCTGCCAATTTTTTGGCATTGAGATTATTCTCGGCAATTACGTGCATTCGCGCTGGGGGGGCTGGTGTCTTCGGTGGGATGGAAATTTTTTTTTCTTGTGAGCGGCTATTTTGCTTGCAATGTTGGGCAAGCAGCTGTAGCTTAGCTTCACGATGTTTTTGTTGCAGATCTAGTGCAGCCGGTGGTGGGGAGGAAAGTGTTTTTCGAGGAGGCGGAAAAACTCTTTGTCTATGTTGGTTTTCACGTTTTCGCTGTATGATGGGTTGAATTAGGTGATGTTTCTCTTTCTGGGTCAGTTCTTGGAGCGGGTTTGATCTTGTGTTTGATACGATAATTTACCACTATAACCGCTTTCATGGAGGGCTTCATTGTACTGCGGGATGGTATTTTCGAAAGCTTTGTTGTTGCAAAAGATTTGGGATATTCTCTTTTCTATCATAGCCAGCGACATGGCCAAGCGGTACCACGCGCAAGTGAAAGATCTTACGTGACGGGTTCGATTCACGGCTGGAGCCGATTGCATTTGACATACATACCGGGTGGCTGCTGACTCGAAGAGCGCAAGCTCACTTCGCAGCCTCCCTCAATTACCGTTAAATTTTTAGTTCAACAAAATTTGAAAATAGCCTCAGTTATTTATTATTTATTTATCATGCTTGGGAGTAGTTTAGTTATTGCTGGGGGATGGTTTGGTTTTACGTTGATGCAAAATGGTTGATCGTTGGGTTTTCTATAAGGACAGAATGTTCCAAAATTGAGGTTGAGAAGAACGTCCAGGAAGTCTGTTTGGACTAGGTTTGTTTCTGCGGTGATTTTTAGTCCGAAGTTTTGGAATGTTTGAATTACATTTTTCTGAATGCGTTCTGTTTCAAGGTCTGAGGCGTTGCGCAATATGGCTAAGCCGTCGTCGCGGTACAATCCCACAGCTTCGGCTTTCAGTGTTTTCCGATAGGTAGTGCAAGATCAGCAGCCCCGCATGCTCATATACTTCCGCTCCATCGAACGAACCCATGGTGACGTCGAATTTAAGTCCAGACAATTCTTGCCATGCTGTTTTTTTGACGGAATAGAAGGGAGCGTCTTGAGTGCTTTATGCTAAGTATGACGTCGCTACTGAGAGGGGTGTGCTTTGTGCAAATAAAATGGATTTTGCTAAAAGGGATTCAGAAATGGAAGGGTAAAAGTTGACAATGTCGAATTTGAAGAGTTTTCATTTTTGTTTTTCTGGTATTATGTGGAACCAAGATGTTACAGCGGACGTGTTGCGCCATTGGTTAAGGCCCGTGATTTTCCGTAATTCTGCATTGATTGCCCAGGTGGTATTTGCTGATGCTTCTGATTTGAAATTTGGTAGGGTTTATGAGCCAGCACTTTGGATGGCTGGGGAAATCTTTTTTATGGTCTTTGAGTGTGATGAAGGCGTGATTGTTAGGGTAACATTCTAACCTATCTTCTAAGTTCTATAATTCAGCAATTTTCTTAGCTTCGCGATCAATTTGCAGTAACTATGTTGGATCAGCCTTTTCGTAAGTGGCGGTGACGTTGTCTTGCAACAGCTTTTTGTAATCATCGGGTTCCATTTCGTACAAGTTTGTATTTTTTGTCTGCCAATACTAGAATTTTATAAGACTGGTTGATCTTATTTACCTCTTCGGCCATGCATGTTTGGAAAGCATTGCATATCTGTCTGAATTTAATCGACTTAACCATTTTGCAGAAGTCTTCCTCAAATGGGTTCAGAAGCTCGTGCTGGGGCGGGGTGCGTACTGTTTTATATCCGAATGTATTCTTCCTATTTTCCGGCAGTTTTTCGCCTTTTCTGTCAAAAAAGAAAGCTTTCCACCTTAGGCGTTTGATGAAGTGCTCCAGCTTGGTTCTCATACATTTTACATATGTCTTCTTGCTAGGGACAGAGATATTCTTAAAATAATAGCATAGGTTCGTCCTGTTCATTTCCATTATTCTGCGCTGCTTTGATTTGCTGTTCAAGTGCTCTATTCTTCGCATGACAGCTCGTCAAGAAAGTATTCAATAACAAAGTTAGAGCTAATGATATTTACTTCAGCACATCATGTTAAAAATTACAATACATTTTAATTTTTAACGATAGACAATTAATATTTTAATTTTTAACATGATGTGCTGAAGTAAATATCATAAGCTCCAACTTTGTTATTGAGCACTTTCTTGGCAAGCTACCAGATCTGCAGTTATAAGATTAGTTTTGCAAAGATCAGTGATCATCACACTACACATCAACTGAGCCTTTCGAGTCTCATTGGTTGTACCAAGAGTAGTAGTTGTCGAATCTGCCTCAGGTGATGATCTGAGTTTATCAATTAATTTAATAGTGGCAAAGGAACTAGTAGGCTATACTCCCGTAATTCAAAAGGGCGTGAGTTACCAAAAATTTGGCACAATTGGGGCTAGACATTTTCACTGGGACGATAGGAAAAAAATCGCGTCGGTCACCTGGTACTTCGAAAAAACGTGGCTGACTGTAACTTTTGGGTTTCATGGTGAATTTGTAAATTCAGGGCCAGGTTGGTTTGGTAGAGCATCCTATGGAAGCAATAACGTAGTGTGCTTAGCTGTGCTCGCGGGTTTGCCGCATGAATATAATCTTGAACACTCTTTTGAAAAATGACCGCTGTCACAACATGACCATCACAGCTTAGCAAATCTGGCAAAATTAGAACGATCGCGGTAGCTAAGCTTGCGGAACTGGTGTTTACATTGATTCAAATAAAGGGTGTTATGGCTGAGTTTGCATCGTTTACTATTAGAAACTGAAGTGTCAGCGACCATAGTTGTCTCCCTGCGTTTACCTCGCATTGGTTTAGTTTGACCTTGAATTGACCAGAAACAGTGAGATTGGTGAGCTGTCCGGCTTTAATAGCAACATAGGCTGATAGATCGTTTACTCTAGGCATAACCCTTTTGTTGTGCATGATGTTGTCAATTTCAATTTTCCTAGAACTCTGGCCACTGAGGAGGGAGTCATCAAGAGATTTTAGTCCAATGTCTAAATCTTTCATTTTGTCGGGACAATTCAGTCCTACTAAAGTATTTGTGCAGGCTTTAACGTAGGCAGAAAGACATATCATGGCGGATTTATTGCAAATGTGAAGTTGGAAACTTTTTGGGATGGAACCAATGATGCATAAGTGCACTGACTGGGCCTGAAGGATTAATTAGAAGTGAAATAATCGTTTGTAATTCTGGTGTCATCTACGGCACATTCGTTGGTAATATTTGGGTGATGCTGCGTGGAAGCAGTCTTTGGCGGAAGAAAATTAAGTTGTTGTGCCTCGGTCCAGAATGGCCCGACTGCTTCACAAATGTTTTTTTAATCGCAGTGCAAGGCATGTGATTTGTGTCGTTTTTGGCACCGCACTAATTCGAAAACAGAACGCGAGGGGGCATAGTTGATGCAGTGTCACGAGCAGTCTTGCATGAGTGATTGCTCCTTCATGTTCAATGCATTGCTGAACGCTGATGAAGTTATTTGCAATGTATTGTAAGTTTGGTTAGCAGCGCAATCTGCATAGACCTCAATTGTATTTTGATTGAATCAGACAAAATAGCGAATTAGATATCCGCATCGGAAACGCAAGTGCAGTAATGAGATCTGTGGTAACGGAACTTTGCACTAAGGCAAAGCTACCCATTTTCAGATCAGTCTATGTTCCTATTCTGACTTATGGCCATGAGTATGAATCAGGAAGTGAGATCTCGAGTTCAAGCGGCCGAAATGGAATTCTTACGAAGAATAAGCGATTTGATCATGTTAGACAAGGTTAAAAGTGCAGGTATTTCTGGATCTCTAAACACTGAATCGCCGCTTCTCCGACTACAAAGATCGCAACTGCGCTGGTATAGACATTTGGCACGAACATCCCAGAAAAGTACAACCAAAAAAATGCTCTATTCAACAATGATGGGTCCGAGACCTACAAGCCTTTCCAGAACTCGATGGCGAGACTACGATGAAGATCTTAGTTGGTATCGACTTGGCATTCCACCAGAGCATCTACCCTTTGTCGCAGATGATCGAGATGCTTGGAGGCTCCAACTTTAGCAGCTGCCTCCGCGATCTTCCAAGGATAAGCGGGTGACGAAGAGTTAATCAGTTGGTTGCTTTCGTCTGTTCAACTCTCTTGTCGATTTAATGGAAACGCTAACGGTCGAGAGTAAGCATTGAAGTTCGGGATGGCGTTTATTGTTTGTAACGCTGCTGTCTGCACTTACCTTGGTATTAGCCAACGCTTTTACAAATTTTCTGAAACTTTGTTCTTCCGGTAATAATCAAAGACGGAGGATAATGCAAAAACTCCAACTTTTTTTATTGACGTTTCGCTCAGCAATTCACACCGAGCTTCTTCAGAATAACAGGTGCCAGGGTGGAAAATCCAGCCCTGGCAGAGAACAGCAAAATAGTAGCACTTCTTAAACTGAACTGATTATGGTAAAGCAAAAAAGTATGATAGAAATATAGTGAACTGTTGCATTAGCCTCCGTATTTGATTATTACCGGAAGAACAAAGTTTCTGAAATAGTTAGCCTAGCCTGCTATGCCCGGTAAACAAAATCCCCTAAAAAACGTTTCCTACTATGCAGTGTTTACAAATTTTGTAGAACTTTGCAATAATGACATCCCAATAAATATATATAACGTTATTTATAAAAGTGTAAACCTTGCAGTTTGTGAATCAGAATTAGTCAGTGCAGTTTATTACCGATGCGATTGCTATCAACTGTTATTTAAAGTTTTATCAACTTTGTTACATTTTGATCAAAAACAACGCAACAGTGACATATGACGTCAATTTTTCAAAGCAAGTCAATGCACAAACAAAAGTTTGTGAAGGCAATTTGCTATTAATCCAAAATAATAATAGCTGCTCTTCAGTTTTCAGTAAATTAGTCCCATTTTTGTAAATATGACGCCTCGAAAAATTTAAAAGTCAGCAAAGTTCTTGAATGCAAACTTGAGTTTGGTACGGTATATGTGTTGCAGCGGCCTCGAAGTTTGTTGATAACTCCAAAAGTTAATTTAAAAACTAGGTATTGCTAAAGCATATTACAGTTCTAATTTCTGGGATTTGCTTAATCCCAATTTGTTGGAACTAGGGATGTGCCGAGTCGAGTCCGAGTACTCGGCAGAGTATTAAGGCATTACTCGGACTCGGCCGAGTCCGAGTATTAAATGATACTCGACCGAGTATTAAAGCATCACCACTTTGACCTTTTTTTTGCTCTGTATCCGAAATTTGAGTCGAAATTAGGACTTCTGCGGACGTGATGACGTTTTCTTTTTGCTCTTCACCTGATTTTGAGTTCATATTTTGACGTCGTAGATACTCGGACTCGGCCGAGTAATGTCGTGAATACTCGCTACTCGGCGAGTCCGAGTAATTTTCCGTGAGGCACATCCCTAGTTGTGACCACTTTGAAACACAATATAGTCACCCTAGGGAAAGACTATGCGAAATTTTAGACTTCATTTAAAAATAAACGATTTTTCACTTTTTATCTACAATAGCAGTTGCCTTAGATTTAACTTTTTCCACTGATTGTATTGCTTTCGGACGAAAACGTGTGCTCGGGCTTTCTACTAATCATCCTATTCTTCTCCATGATGGATCGATCATCTATTCGGCTCAAAAAAGTCCTGTTTGACTTCTGGATGGCATAAGTCTTGCTCGAAAAAAATTTATCTTTTTTGGAATGGTAGATTGAACGCAAAATGTCGAACGCACAAAACAAAAAGAAATGACAGTCTTGCTCAACCAACGAACTTCAGAAATAAACTAAAGATTGACAACCATTTTGAACCTTTATGTTAGACCCAAAGCCGCGAAAAAACAGTCATTTTTGATGGCTATTATACGTCGCCTCTTGCGACAAAATAAACGGTTTGATTTGACTATCTTTATAATATAAATCATCTGCGTGAGAAAGCTTGATTCTAAACACGCCCAGAGAATACAATAAGTTGTTTTTGCAATTTTATCAAAATTTCCGTTTTTTTTTCATAAAGTAGTTCTCAGTACTTGTCTATTTGGTCCTTGCTGAGAATCCGCGGAGCGAAAGAGCTCATCGTGATGCACCTTTTCAAAGAAGCAAAACGAAGCTGCGCAAGTGAGATTTGAATAATCATCTTGCCATATCAACCGTGGTAAAAATGGCGTTCCAAAGTAATCCGTCACCCTCACAATTTGACTACCGTTACATCAAGCTGGTAAGAAAAACAGTTTAAATAGTTATCTCATCATCCAGAGACATTAACAAGCAACCGAATCCAAGGCACGGCAGGTGATCTTGAACGGGGCAAAGAGGCATACGCTCTATGCCAAAAAGTAGCACCGCATAAATCATTATGTTGTAAAACTGAATAAGAATTTACTTTGTAATCACGATTTGAGTTCTCTGAAGTTCTTCCACGAGAGCTTCAATGCGCAATTTTTCCTCGATGATTTTTTGGTTGAATTCCTCTACTTCCTGAAAAACATGTTAAATCGAAATCGATTTTATCATGACATTGCAACACACGAGGTTACTACACTGGTGTTGGAGATTCTGATGTTGAGCACTTGTCACACACACACAACTTCGTGTCTCCATTCAGGTCATCTCCAACTTAGTCATCTCATATGTGGAAAAGACAGATGCAGAGCAAGAACATGGTTTCAGGGATTTTATAGGGCCAACTGCTATTACAAAAGGTTTGAATTCACTATGTCGAAAACATCACCTGAATGAGGTCTGTGTGTTGAAATCATTATACTTGTATTGTGCGTGAGTACTGACTCTCATGCATCATCAAACCTATCTTACCTCTCGCCGTTCTCGTTCATTTCCAGCATCTCTTGCTTCCTTGCGAAACTTTGCTGCAAATCATATCAACATAATTAGGCAAGACCATATGTGGCGTAGAAGCAAGGTGATTTTAGAAACAGGCGAGCGAAGCGGTTTTCTCCGACTTCATCCAAACTTTTGTGCGTTAATTTTTCGAAAAATAAAAGTGAATCAAAAAATATTTTTATGCTTTGATAGAATGTAATCACATTAGCTCGTGCGAACTTTACGCGTACAAAGGGGGGGGTGCAAAGAGAATGATCGCGCCCCCAATCGCAAAAATTTAAGCAATCTTAAAAATTATTTCGGCAATTTAAATTTTTTTTTGTACAAATTTGATAAAAATATCTAGCAGGTACTAGAGCTAAATTTACGAAATGTGGAACCCTTGACACTGTGGTAATAAAGTGATCTCTAAAAAAAGAACATCATTTCCTCAAAATTTTTTGTTCGAAACACCAGGTGATCTCTATAAAAAAAAATTCGCTCAAGGACATGGGTCATCAAAAGCACGGAACTCCTGACACTTTCAAAAAGTTTCTTTTTGACCTCATGAGCTTTCCAAAATTGATACAGGCCTATGTGTAAATATGGACTTTAAGTTACCACATAGCAAACTCGTTTCTGGATGTGATGATTAACTATTAAGTTGTACGTTAAACTAAACTTCAGTTTGGCATTGCTTATCACTGTTTTCTAATGCTTACAAGCACAAAATGTGCTTAAACTGCTTACTCGTATGGACGCATAAACATTGCACATCGCAGGGTTGTGAATCTGCTGCTTCATATTGCAAGCTAACATGGCTTCTTGTCAGCTTGCAATTATTTACCTTTTGATCTTGTAGATTTACATTCTAACAATTTGGTTGAGGGGTTTTGGTGGTAAAGAGGAGTGTGGCATGCAGGCCGTGCGGTAGATTAGTGCCTTGATCTATACTAAGTTACTTCAACCCCAAACACCACACACGGTTCCTTTCGCTATAACTATCTGGTTTATTTGAGGGCAGAACTTTTGAATGAAAGCTACTGGTTCAGTCACTTAATCGTATTCTGTATTACTGTATTAGTTGCATATTTATCCTCCTATCACGAGACAGCGATCAATGCGCTATAACGAGCTTGCTTAAAAGTTGCCAGCCACCTGTCTATCACACCAAGATGGGGGAATCCTGCTGAGTGCCCTTTTCAATCGCACAACAAGTAAACTTGCCGGCTTGTTCTCCACACTGTCTTTCAGTGTTGAATGGCAAGCACGAAAGTTGTGACTACCAATTTTAAAGTCATTGGTTTCACCCGACTCGGAATCAAACCCGAGTCTACAGCTCCTGAGGCAGACGCTGTTACCACTTAGCCATCTGAGCTGTAATAATTAAGTTTATTTATCTACCTTATCCTAGTATAATTCGTGATCAGAATAACAATAATCACAATTAGAATTTTTTGCTCCTCTCATCCAGAATTAGAATATTAGTAATATTGTTTTACTCTTTCTTTCGAGAATAACAGTCATTTAAAAAGGCAATCAACCATGACAAACTCAGTAGTCAGCCCTAATAAAACCTCAATGAAAGGAAACAGAATCTAATTAGGTCACTGAAATCACTATTGACATGCGTGACCTGGGCATGAACCCGATGATAATTTAGGGCAGATTTCGGTCACACTCGACCAGTGACAAATACATCTGCAGCGAAAAGCGGCGACGTTACGGAAAGACGAAGCGCGTTCGCTATGACATCATTGGAACGTCATGTACCGGTATCTAAGGTTGCATTACAAATACGTACAATGGTTTTAAAATGATATATCAAATGGTTAGTAATTTCAAACATGAGCCCCTCGCCTTCCTCCTGCAACTTGGGCACAGGCTTATTACCACCACTGCGAGGAAGGCTTTCAAGCTGCATAATAATTACTTAAGCACGAAGTTATTGCTTTCGGGTAATTTTGATGTAGCATTTGGGTTTCACTTATGGCACGCAGTTCCTAATGTTGAAATGGGAACAAATAGAAAAGTGCAGCAGATAAAAAGCGATTCAAGGGTTTTAGGCTACTGGCAAATAGAATAGGCTAATGTCATCAACTACAAATACAGTGGGTCAGTAATAGGACTGCATGTTTAACTATACTACTGGGGGAAGGATAGGCCTTAGCTTCTCTGTTGCAAGTGCTAACAAAGTGAGTTGTTAATTGTTTATTCCAAATTTATCACTCAAGGTTAAAAACTAGATGCTTCTATGTCAGTATTCTCCAACGCGTTGGTGGAAACTATACATTCTGTTTTCTCGGGCAATCATATGCCACTAGGTAACATAAACCCCCACGTTTTCCTACAATCTGAAGCGTTTTTGTAAGCCTGAGAGCTGACGCGAGAAATTGAGGAATGAGTCATCATCGATAATTTTCAATTCTAGATTTCCGACCACGACCAAAAATTTGAACCACTTCCCCATTTTTAAATATTATGACAACGCATTTTTACTTGCTGTGTGTGTTCGGCAAATTCTACGAGCTATAAGCAGCTCAGCAAAGCAAAGATAGCAACAAAAGTAAATCTATTGAAGAAGTATGCATCACTACTCGGGTACAACAGGCGCCTAGAGGTTGTGAAAACATGTTTCTGCGGTACTAATAAGTATGAGCAGATAACTACTTTGAGTTTGCCCTTTATCCACATAATTCTTATTTTTTAAGATTAAATTTCTTTTTAGTTTTGATTGTATTTCTTTGGGTTGCAAATGCTATACTTTGTCTTTTATCGGAATACGTCACTCAGGTTCAATGTTATCTGATTGTAACTAAAGCGTCACATTCGGCGCTCCTGACATTCACAATGGTATTTCCGCTACTAAATCAGCGCATCACGGTCGGCATGTTCATGCGCTGTATCTGTGCTAATCATTGTCGTTTTATCGTACTATAATTGCAAAAAAAAAGCAGTAAAAATGCGATACTCTAATTCAGCAAACAATAAACACAGTAGCATAATATGAAAGACGTAATACAGTATGTCGGTATGCAAACCTAAAAGCAAATTGCTGAAAGAAAGCTGTAAGTGTAAATACTGTAGAAGCACAACCATGCAAGCTAAATGAAAATACTGAAGAAGCATATATGAAAGCAATAAATGCGAAAATGGTTAGCACATTGCTAATACGCTACTCGTAAAGATTTATTTCGTGTGAAAATCAAAAAAGCAGTTTTTGTCCTTTGAGATGCACAAGTGCATTTTGCACTAATTGCAAAAATAGACTGGCTGCTTTGGAACCAGGGTTTTTGCAGCGACCTCTCTACACTACTGTTGGGAAATGATGATACCCATCGGTTCGGACTTCCTCACTTGGAATTCCTTTTGTGGCAGGAGAATTTTTTGTCTTTTTTGTGCTGCAAAGACACGGATTCATCACCAGAAGGTCGTCCTCGCTTTTTTTGGTTGGTCTTTTGTGTTCAAGTAGCAACGCTTCAGCTATTGACAGCTTAAATTCTTGGAGCTTCATTACTTTTTTTGAAAGGATGCCCATATCATCACAGTCTCTTCGATAGAGCAGCCAGCAGTTGACGACTGTGACATCCAAAAAAAATCTGTGACAGTACTTTTTGGACCTAATGTGAATCCGGTATAGAGCTACGAGGGCATACATAAGGTCAACCCCACCCACGAACTGACTGTGTTCGCGTAGAATGAACGGGCAGGGAACCATCATGAAGGTTTTGATTTTTTGGTCGAACCGCTTGCATTCGCCCAAAGGCTCAGCTGAAGAAAAAATGGAAAAAAGGGTCACGGATCTGTTGTCCATCCACTTTACGGCACGTACTTCCGTATCATCAATCACCGTGAATTTTTCTTGGTAAGAGCCCCTTGCACTATTTTGGAAATCTTTGTCACTGGTGAATGCTACACCAGGAAATCGGTTGGCATTGACGGTACCTACACAATGGATGCCTTTATCCTCTAAATGAGTCTCAAGACGAAGAGAAGTGAACCATCTGTCAAAGTAGAGAAAATGGTTCAAAGCATGTAGGATGGCTCTAGCTAAGTTCGCTACAATATTAAAATTGGCACCAAGATCCGGTTCACCAGACAAAGGCTCAATTTTTCCACAATAAATAATGAAATCATGCATGATACCAACAGCACCGCAAAGATAGTGGACTTTATTTCCCCACTTCACTGGCTTTTGACGAAGATATTGTTTTAGGGAAGAGACATTTTTGAAGGGTATTATCTGCTCATCCACGCAGAACTTTGTGCTTTCAGAATTTCACTGAATTTTGCAGCAAGATGACTCACTAAAGGTCGAATTTTGAAAAGTTTATCATAATCTGGGTGATTCTTGGTCAAACAATTATTGTTATCATTCAAATCTAGATTAGATTTGACTTGCTCCCATCTGTCTCGAGAAAGGACTCGTGAAACTAGTGGGCAGTTCAATTTTCCACTCCAGTAGAGTCTTGAGCTTGAGAGCTTTACAAGAGACATAGCCATTCGATCTACGACATTTGAACGCCAACATTTGAGCGCGAGCCATTTGGGCGCGAGCATTTGGGCGCGGGGGCATTTGGGAGCAGCGCCTTTTGGGTGCGGGGGTATTTGGGCGCAGCGCTATTTGGGCGCGGGGGCATTTGGGCGCAGTGCCATTTGGGCGTAAAGTCATTTGGGCGCGAAATACGTTCGCATCTATTTTGCGTTGGTTTTTTAAATTTTAAAATTCATCGAAACAGTTCTCTGTTTACAACAGCCTTTTCGTTTGTAACTTAATCAAGGCTCGAAAATTAACAAAGAAAACAAAAAATGAAGATGAAAACCTTTTTTATTTGCAATTCCTACTTCACTTTTTTTAAAATGTGCGATCGTTACTTTTGATGTTGGGAATCGCATGTCCACCTTGAAAGGTCTAAATGTTGTAGCCCAATCCCTCCCACAGAGATTGAGAACCATTGTTTTCGAAAGGCCCCCCGTTGAGATTAAAGATTAAAATTCGGCTCTCGCAAGGTGTTAAACTCAAGGCTCGAAAATTAACAAAGAAAATAGAAGAACTAAAAGTTAGAACATTTTGTTGCAATCTTCTCGAACGACGGAAACGCGTGAGAATAAGACAGTTGTAACTACACGGTAATGAGTGATAAATGCGTAGCAAATACAGGGTGTCTCAAAAATAAGTATACACATTTAATTTTGATTTGCTTGACAGGTACTCATCATAGAGAGTTCATTTTTTCAGAAAACATAGTATAGATAAGTAGTAAACTGTAGGCATCGTTTGTATTTTTATCAACCCACAGAATGACAAGGAGATTAACACAAGAAATGAGGTGCAAAATTGCTGTTTGGCAAGAAGTGTATGAATCAGTAAGACAAACTCAGCGCCTCCTCAACAGGGAATTTGGAATTACTTCCGCTCCACCACGACAAACAATTTATGCAATTCATCATAAATTTATGGAAACTGGATCTGTAGTTGATGCCCAAAGATCAAGAAGACCAAGGAGCGGACACTCATAGGAAAACATAAGGGTTTTAGAAGAGGCATATGCATTGAGTCAAGGAAAACCATACGTGGTGCAGCGGTAGAGCTGGAGATCAGGCGATCATCTATTCAACGAATGTTACGCAAAGATATTAAAGCGTTTCCCTACAAGTTACAAACTGTACACAAACTTGAAGAAGACAATGACAGTAGGGTAGAAATGTGGGAAACACTGCTTTATCACAACGAAAACGACCCATCTATCCTTGACAACATTTGGTTTAGTGATAAAGCTGTTTTTCATATGTCTGGAAGAGTAAACCGACACAACACTCAAATATGGGGAACAGAAAATCCTATATGTAATCGAGGAAAAAGAGCGTGATTCAGCGAAACTTGTTGTGTGGTGTGCAATTTACGCTACAGGCATCATAGGCCCTTATTTTTTTCGTGATGATGCCAGAAGAACCACAACTGTCACAGGAGAAAACTATCTGGAAATGCTCCAAAAGTTTTTCCTACCAGAGCTGGAAAATAATGCTTTGGTTGAAAATTACTTTTAGCAAGATGGAGTTCCTGCACATTACGCCCGCAAATTCAGAGATTTCTTAAATCAGGTTTTTCCCGATAGGTGGATTGGGCGCAGAGGTCCTCTGGAATGGGCTGCTCGTTCAGCTGACTTAACCCCATGCGACTTTTCTCTTTGGGGTTTCCTTAAGAGTAAAGTCTACTCCACACCACCTCAAAACCTTGAAGAGTTGGAACAAAAACTCAGAGCAACATGTGGACTAGTTACACAAGATTTATTGCAAAGTGTCGAACAAGAATGTGTCAAAAGGTTGTTAAAGTGTATTGAAATCAGTGGTTCCAACGTTGAGGTCTAATATCCTGTCAATAAATAAATTCATTGAGATATTAAGATGCCAATCTGTTTCTAGTAGTTTATAGAATATTTTTGCAAACTTTTAACAAATTTGAATAAGCCATTAGCTTGTTATGCAAATTTTTAAGTGTATACTTATTTTTGAGACACCCTGTTATTTAATAAAAATGTAAGATAATGTCTTTTTTCAAATAAATAACATGATTTTGGATACCGGTAAGTTGCGAGTACTTGATCAATCTAATATACGAATGAAATGGATCATTGTTTTCGTGTGTGAATAACTGCTGACTCGTAATTATTTATTTTATTCCATCAAATATGAATCCATTTCAAAGTATTTACAAATTATAATTGCCTTAAGCATGCTACTAATTCTTTTCTATTTCGGCTCCGTCTTTTTCGATAAAGGTTACCGCCGTTAATTAAAACATCTTAATTTATTTTATAAGATCGTTGCAAACGTAAATTAAATATTTAAAATTTAAAAATCCAACGCAAAATAGATGCGAACGCATTTCGCGCCCAAATGGCAAAGCGCCCAAATGCCCCCGCGCTCAAATGTTCGCGCCCAAATGCTCGCGCCCAAATGTTCGCGCCCAAATGTCGGGTTTCGTAGCCATTAGACAACCAATAAATTGTTCTACCTCAGAAACACTCAAGTTCAAATTATTATTTACATTTTTTTCAACCGAATAAATGTCGCTATGGTCGACAATGTGGTGGAGGATAACCGCGGAAAAAAGTTCTCAAATATTGAACAGAAACTTTTATGGTTGTGACAGGTTCCAGCCTTCCTAGCCATTTTGGTACTGTCAATGCACTATCAGTTCTGGTTTGATTCCATGTCGGAAGGTCGCTTTATTATTTTTCTTCGATTTTGATGATTTCTTTGCTTTGGATTGTGTAGATCAGTGGTTCTCAAACTTTTTTAAAATTTCGACTTTGCGGTCCACAAAAACTTTTTTATCACTCGCGGTTCTTTATTTGTAAGCATAAAGTTTCACGCAAAATCAAGTGAAGAGCAGAAAAAGGTCATCACGTCCGCAGATGTCCAATAAAGCACAATTCAAAGGGATGATTTATCAGAAACCCGAAAATCTGCGACCTTTTTGCGGTCTCCCGAAAACTGCTTTGCGGACCCCAAGGGGACCGCGGTCCCCAGTTTGAGAACCACTGGTGTAGATGGACCAGGTTGAAAACCAATTTCATTGCTTGGGTTCATGATTAGTTCTTCTTCATCACCATCTGGAATAGTGTCACTCCCTGTTAATTGTAATTTTAATTATTACTACTTGAAATGCACAAAATAGCGGTGCCGGTAAGATCTAAATAAAAAATAAATCAGTTCTCCATTCAAAAAATATCTAAGGTTTAAAAGGTTACAGCTATGCTTTGGCAATATCTATTAAGTCACATTAAAATAAGAATGTTTCATTCGTAAATCATTCGAAGTGCCGTTGACAATTATTCTAATGATCATTATTATTTCAAAGTACGGTACTGTAGTTGCTTACCGTAATCACGACATTCATAGTCGGAATCATCTTGCTTCTCTCCTTGCTCGCTTTGCAAGCGCTCATAATTTCGCTTTACACCATAAAATCAAATGGCGTCCAATGCTTTCGACAGTAATGTTAGGTCATAAAAGACGAAAGTTTGAAATTCGATCAATTATTATGTTACAATAAACACTACCAATCGAAAATTTTCAATTATTATGTTTAGAAGACTACCAATCAATCTGCAATTTTTTGAAACATATGGTCTTTCGCTGCTATCTGTAATCACGCAAAAAAGTCCTCTAACTTGTCTAACTGAGAATCAATGCAAAACCAATGCAACGCACGTGGCAAAAACTTTAACAAAAGCTTAATCATGTAACTTTTTACACGACAGTAACATGCTCATAGTGAAATGGTTCGTAACGAAATTGTAGCAATCGGCAGTGGCGTCAACAAACGCGTTTAGGTTCCTATTTTACCCACAGTTGTGAGTGTTGCGAAAAGATTGCATTCGTCAATAAAGGGTTAAAGATTATGACATCGCATTTTTACTTGCAGTGTGTGTGGCAAATTCTACGGGCTATAAGCAGCTCAGCAAAGGGAAGATAGCAACAAAAGTAAAACCATTGAAGAAGTATGCATCACTACTCGGGTACAACTGGCACCTAGAAGTTGTCAAAACCTGTTTCTGCGGTACTAGTAAGTATGAGCAAATAACTACTTTAAGTTTGCTAGGCACTCAACTTATCCAACTGTGCCAGATCATGTGGCACAAACATTGGCAGCTACTGCATCTAGCTCTGCGAAGCAAACAAACCTGCGACGATTCGCCCCCTCTGGATGTAATTCTGAAACAAAGTTCAGAAATCGGCTGAATGTGGATAAAGACCTAGGCTAGGCATGTGTTTTAGAAAAATCACGCCACGATCTCAAAACTAGTGAAAATCAAACGGAAACGATTTCGTTTATAATTATTAGAAGTGTCCGCATTTTTCGAATAATTTTCCCTTCAGGAATTGGTGGCAAGCTGTCAAAGTCTTGCCTCTATCATTACTAAAGTTAATTCTTTTTACGAGATAGATTGATAGTTTATTTAACACAAAATACGCCCATTACAAATGTTTAGCAACATGAAAAACATATAGGTATAAAAAATGTAGACTACGTACGTTCAAAAGATTTAAAAAAGTTAGCAAGGAGCTTCGAAAAGCTCATTGTTATCAAGGCAAGGTACTCCGTGTTTAAAATAAACACATTCTAATACATCAATTGCCATGCATAAGAGAACATACTAGCACTTAAAAAGGTGCTATTTATCTACTCAAAGTTAACAATTTCATTCTTTTTAAAAGCAACCTTACCCGGTGCTTGATTTTATGATCAGGATAAAATTTACCCAAACTTAACTTCTTCTATACTTTAAAGGGTTTTGAAAAAATCGATAGCTTTGGCTCGGTGTAAAGCTTCCTTTTCAATACCACAGATCAGTGGGGCTGGCGCATTACTGCGCTTGCGTTTTCGATGCGGATGTCCAATTGCTATTCTGTCTACCATCACTTGGATGAAACCCCGAGATGCTTGAAAGTCTACAAATATTTTGGCGCTACTCCTCCAACTTGGAGAGAGAGAGAGCACAGCTTTTGTTGTCTCGAGGCGCATGGTTTCTGTTTTCTTGCACTGATTTTCATTCCGGCAGCAAAGCATGCATCCGAAAACCTGTCATGAGCTTGCTGAATACCATTTTAGGACAAATCGGGTAGCACGAGATCATCTGCAAATAACAGACGTTGCACAGTACAATCACCGATCTGTTTCCTACCACAAGACTAACTTTTCTCGACTAATTTGTCCACATAAATAAGGATCACAATTTAAAGATGAAAGAGAGCAGTCTCACACTTATTCTGGAAGGTTTTGTCATTATGCTATTTACACGAATGCAGACCTAGGAATGCATGTGCAGTGACTATAGCAAAAAATATGTGGCCATTAATGTCATACTGTAACAACACCAGTAAGAACTTGTCTCTAGGAATGCGATCATATGATTTTTCAAAATCAACAAAAAATGGAGTGGCTTCTTTTGCATATTCTCACGATATCTCAAAGATTTGTTGTAAGACAGAGGTCTGGTCCATCGTGCTTCGGCCAGAACAAACACGACACCACGCATTGGCTCATTGTGACTCGAATATTATGCGGCGTTTCTTTTCAAGGCACTTGGCATAAACCTCAGGGGCATGTGGCGTGATATGATCATGTGATGTTTCCGTAAGAGTAACGTGTCTCCACGTCACACCTACTATATAAAGCGACGCCGCCATTATCGTGATTCATTTGTTTTACTTGCGCAAGTTTGTTTTTCTGTCTTCCGTTGATTAATCCGTTTATTTATTTTACCGAATTCTGCTACATGGTGTGAGAAGTGCAGGAAGCACACGAAAATATCGGAAATGGAATTTCAAATATCTCCCCCAGAACCGTTTACGGGGAAATCGCCAGAAGACTGGGATCGCTAGCTCCGAAGGTTCGAAAGGTATAACATTGCTTGTAGAGTCTGTTCAAATTCCACTTTCCCGGAGAGTGTGCTTCTATTTGATGGGGTAGGCGCTTAACTAGCTAAATTCGCCACCACTTCTTTAAACTGTTTTTCATATTGAACGAAATTCAGAATTAACATACAGGCATGCAAAACAATCGTCAATTTGGCAGGATAATGACAGCATAGCAGATTTGATCCAATTAATGATTTTGACCTTGGAAAAACATCAACAAATAAAACCAGTTATGGAGATGGAGTGGAGAGAACAATGGGATGGAGTGGAGGATTGGATGAAGAATTAGAGGATTGGATGGAGATTTACCAAAAACTAATTACCTTACCCCGAATCGTTCCTTATTCAAATAGAATCAAGATTAGATACGAATAAAAACGCATATTAAGCAAATAAGCATTAATTACAATAAACTGCACAAATCTACTGTATTTAACTGCTTAACTACATACATCTGCGCACTAACGAAATCCCTATCCTAAATCCTTTTGTCAACGACTCTGTGATAACGAAACTACAAACGATAGGTTTTAAAGCGAGGCTTGGACAAATACAAAAAAGGCAAAACTATGAAGCTATAACACGTTATCCGCTAGAGGGTAATAAAGAGCAACAAAAAAAAATAATTGTAAAACGTATAGTTTACATTGCTTCTGGCTTGGCGGAAGAAGGCGAAAACTCACTAGTGAATATGCTTCGTTTGCTTTGTCTCAAGACGACATGAAAAAACACGAAGTTGTCAAGCAAAAATTTTGTGTGTACTTTATCCAGCGAGTAAATGTAATTTACAAAAGAGCCATTATTAACTGAAGACGGCAGCAAACTGCGGAATTGATCAACGATTAAGTTGTGGCTATCAATAAGTTGGCCGAGAAGTGCAATTTTGGGCAACTGCGCGAGGAAATGATTCGTGATCGAATTGCAGTTGGGATATTGGACAAATCTCTTTCCGAACGATTCCAATTGGATCCAAATCTTACACTTGAAAAAGCAATCGATCTTGCTCGAAACGCAGAAGCCGTAAAAATTCAGCAATAAGTTTGGAGAGAACCGGAGGAAAAGGGCTGCATCGAAGCTAAAGGTGGTATGATTACGTCATCGACTCAACGTAAAACAAAGTCGTTCGAAAAATGTAATTGGTGCGATAGTAAAAAGCATGAAAAGAAGTCCTGCCCGGCAAGAAATTGTGATTGTTTTGTAAGGGGAAAAAAAGGACATTATGCCAGAGTGTGTAAATCTCAACGCGGACCCGGTGTTCAAAGTATACCTACAAATGTCGACAACAAAAATCAATTTCTCGGACAAGTTGTGAGTGATAATGACAATAAACTCATGATAACAGTCGATGTCGACGGAGAACCAATTCTTTGTCGTGTTTATTGTGGCGCAGACGTAACTGTATTACCGAAATCATATTTATGTAAGTTTAAAGATAAATTGCAAAGTTGTAACTCGAAGTTATTTGGACCTCAATGTGATTTATTGCCTGTTATAGGCAAATTTTCAGCTGTTTATAGTTGATGGTGAAATTTGAGTGGAAAATGTTTATGTGTTGAATGATTTATCGCAACCACTGCTAGGATGACCTGTTATAAAGTCATTGTCGGTTCTCAAAAATATCCAAAGTTTAAGTGAAAATAAATTTGTGCAAAAGTATCCTAGTATGTTTACAGAGTTCAGCACTATGAAATGCAAATGTGACATTAAGCTAAAAGATGGGGCAAAACCTTTTTTTTGGCAGCACCGCGTCGAGTGCCTTGGCCTCTTCAGAGCGCAGTTAATGATGAAATTAAACGCATGTTAGATAACGACGTAATTTCCTCAGTCACTAAGCCCACTGATGGTGCGCCGGAATAGTTGTAGTCCCTAAGAAAGATGGTCAGGTTAGGATTTGTGTAGACTACACTCATGTGAATAAGAATGTGTTGCGCGGAAGGCATATGCTTCCTGCTGTTGACGAGGCTCTAGCTAAATTTAGTTAACGCAAAAGTTTTTTCTAAGCTTGACGCTGAGTCTGGGTTTTGGCAGATTACCCTATCATCACAGTCTAAAAAAATTAACGACCTTTATCTCTCCTCGGGGCAGGTTTTATTTCAATCGGCTTCCGTTTGGAACAACATCTGCTTCTGAGTTTTTTCAAAGAGAAATGTCTAATATTCTGCAAGACTTGGATGGATTATCTGTCATATGGATGATGTATTAATATTTGGTTCTGACGAGCAGGAGCATGACCGGCGGGTTTGTGCTGTTTTGGATAGATTAAGAGACGCAGGGTTTACTTTAAACGAAAAATGTGAATTTTCGGTTCCCTCAATAAAATACCTGGGTCATGTTATCCCTACGAAAGACATTGCAGCTGATTCTGACAGAATTGCTGCCATCAGAAATTTTCCACTATTCACTGACGTCAGCGGTGTGAGAAGGTTTCTGGGAATGGCAAATCAATTGTCTAAATTTATTCCAGGTTTTGTTGATAAAACAGCTCCACTGCGTGTCCTTTTGAAGGCTTCGGGTTCATGGTCTTGTGCAGATCCCCAAAAACGGGCCTTTGAAGAAATTAAAAGCGTGCTCACTGAAACACCTACTTTGATTCATTATGATTCTAATCTCGAAACTGTAGTGTGTGCCAACTCTTCATCTTTTGGGCTAGGCGCAGTACTGAAGCAAAAGCGTGGGGATAAATTTTTGCCTGTAGCCTATGCTTCCAGATCATTATCTAGCACCGAGCAGAGATATGCTCAAATCGAGAAAGAAGCCCTTGCTGCCATCTGGGGCTGTGAAAAATTTCGAAGTTATTTAATGGGGCTGTCTTTTTCTGTGAATACTGATCACAATCTTTTAGTTGGGATTTTCGAAAAAAAAGTTCGGACGAACTGTCGCCGAGGTTGCAAAGGTTTCGCATGCGTCTAATGTGGTATTCTTTTGAAGTGGTTTATGTTGCTGGGAAAAATTTGGTTACCGCTGATGCTCTTTAAAGAGCTCCCCAGTTCAATTCAAACGACGTTAATTGGGACTTCGTAAATCTTGTTAAATGTCACATTGACACTGTTGCAAAGGCTTTGCCTGTTTCTACTGAAAAACTAGATTTTATTCGAAAGGCCATTGCTGAAGATAAGGTGTGTAGAAAAGTCGTTGATATTTGTTTAAGTGGTTGGCCGAAGCATGTCGATTACGATTTAGTTGGTTATTTTCGTGAGTGTGCTAATATTACTTTCAAAGATGGATTGTTATTGAACGGTAGCCGCATGATCATACCGGTTGCTTTACAAAAAGACATGCTTGCAAAAATCCATGCTGGCCATCAAGGAATTAACAAAAATGCAGAGAGCAAATTCATTGCTCGGTTTGGTGGCCGGGAATTAGTAAAGATATCAAATTTTACGTTGATAATTGCCATGTCTGTTCACAGAATCGGCTACCACCAACAGAACCTATGCTTTTTACTAAAACCCCGGACTATCCCTGGCAAAAAGTGGCATGCGATCTTTTTAAATGAAATTCTAAAATGTACTTGTTATTGATTGATTATTTTTCAAAATATATTGAAGTGGCTTGTTTACATGATGGGAGCAAAGCTGAGTTTGTTATTATGCACATTAAACCAATTTTTGCTAGACACGGAATACACCACATTAAACCAATTTGCTACACGGAATATTTGCTAGACACGGAATAAATTTTAATTTCCGATACCGGACCACCATTCAATTCCTTTTTGTTTGTTGATTTTGCGCGTACGTATGGTTTTCACATATTACTAGCAGTTCGTACTTTCCGAGGAGTAATGGGAGGTCAAAAGAGGGGTACAGACTATAAAACGGGTGTTAAAATTTAATTGTGATCCCTACATTGCATTGCTTAGCTACCGGTCCACTCCATTGAAAAATGGGTTTAGTCTGGCCAAACTCCCCATGGGTAGAAAGTTGAGAACAACTGTACCTACGTTACCTGGAAAGTTAAATCCCAAGTGGAGGCATCTAAATAAATTTCGAAAGGCTGATTCAGTGATAAAACAAAAACAAAAAAACGATTATGACAAACGTCATGGCGTTAAAAATGTTACCCCTTTGTTGCCTGAAACGTATGTTTGGATTGATGCTGATCGTAACTTGCAAGAAGGCCAAATCGACCAACGATGTGAACAACCTCGATCTTATCATGTTGCAACGGCAAGGGGCATCTTTCGAAGAAACCGAAAAGATATAACCCCTATACCCTGGCAAAGCCTCCGAGGAAGTTCCGAGCCCTATATTACACGATACGGTAGAGCAGTGAAGCGTCCCCAGCGTTATCCAAATTAATGTTTGTGTTTTTATTTGTGTTCATTTGATGATTTATCATTTTTATAAAGGAGATGTGGTGTGATATGATCATGTGACGTTTTCGTAAGAGTCACGCGTCTCCACGTCACTATATAACGCGACGCCGCCATTATCGTGATTCATTTGTTTTACTTGCGCAAGTTTGTTTTACTGTCTTCCGTTAATAAATCCGTTTATTTATTTTACCCAAATCTGCTACAGAGCATAACAATGGATAATCTTCTATCGCAGATGCATCGCATATTAATGCATCCAACAGCCTCAACAGGCCATGGTTATTATACAGTCATCCTTTACTTTGACCTTAATTCAAACATGGTCTTTAACCTAACGCAAGTATGCAATCGCTTGCTAATCTAACGTCTTAAACCAGAGCAGCTAATTTACAACGGTAAACTATTTTCTCAACAAAATGTTCTAGTTGACTGATTTAAAAAGTGACGATTACTCTTCTTGCTAGATACTCCAACTAATCAGATAGGACGAAAATAAAATCAAAATGCTATGCGCTGCCATTCCGAAACACGCACTCGGGACACTGATAAAAGAGAAGGTCCTATAATTGGTGCATTTTCTCTCGTCTTCTTTCTTGTGAGTAGATAAAGAAATGGCCCTATAATTGGCACACTGGTTTGCCATTGTTTTGGTGCTGGGCCAGTCTTTCAAGCTAGCTGACAAACTCGAGTCAGCCAACGAACACCACACACGTTCGTTGCTTTTGACGTTTCAGGTCTGATATCATTTTCGACAGTTGCTTTTACGGTTTTTGATAATTGCGTTCACATCTGCTTCGATTGGGTCCTACTAAACACCGCAAAGAACTACAAGGTACTACAAGGAACTACAAGGTACTTTTAAACCTTCAACGGCGAACGCAAACGGCGAACGGTTTGCCCAAACACTACATTTTCCATTTTGAAGTGATTGTTCAGCTTTTTTCCAAATACCTTCCTGGCCTGATTTTTTTAGCAATTTTAACTTCTATGGGTTGTCTCCTTGCGTGCATCAGTACTACTAACAAAGTTCAACTTATGGCTTGTTTGCAAGCCAAGCTTTATAGACAACTTTTTTCCATGAATAGCTACTTTGACTTCTTGGTTCGATCACGTAGTTTTTCTCTCTACTGATCGTCCTTACGACACGCGTAAAGTACACCTACAACAGCTTATAATAGCAGACGTAGAGACTGCAGCTGTACGGAACAAACACGACTCAGTTTCAATGTCCTTAGTAGAGTTCGAAAGTTCTCTGAACGAACTTCACCATAACGTTTTTTGCAAATGTAGCTTGTACCTCTTTGTCAACTAATGATTCCATCTTAATTCAATAATTTTTCCGAGGGCGAAAATTTTTTGTTTTCTTTAGAGTTTCATTGCTTTCAAAGTGCGAACAACTTGATGGTGATAAGCTTGACAACTCTCCCCTCTTTCAATTTGATCATCAAACACAGAAAACAAGTCTGCCGAAACGATACAAAAATCAATCAGGGAGCGTTGTCCCACAAAGTCTCTGTACCAGTTATGGTTATGACTCCTTTTGTGCTGAAAAAATGTGTTCATCATGCACAGCTTCTTCTTGAAACAGAACTGCAATAAAGACCTTCCGTTCTAGCCGAATTTAGAATGCCATATTGTCCAATAACACATTTTCAGGTTGCATTGTGGATGGCTACATGTGCATTGAAATCGCCTAGAAGAACAAGGGACTCCAATGAAGCTGCTTTTTCTGATGCAACCTCAACTTTCTCCGAAAAGGCTTTGCACTGAGATTCATTCTATGTTAGGTGCATACTTTCGCAAGACGCATAGAGATTGCTCTTGCAGCCTCAGCTTTAGGAAACAAACCCTTTCTCCTTATAGTGGTATCCAGTCCAACGACACAGTTAGCTACACTGCAGCGGTTCTTAATCTTTTTTGGTCTGTTTCCCAACATAAACTTTCATTATGATCGAATTTCCCGACTATTTTAGTCAATATTAACATGAAACATTTTATAGACAGCCAATTGGTTTTAAAAGAGTTATAGAACACCCAAACAAACTGCAAATTCTGTATTACATTAAAATACATCAAAGCTAAAACGGTGTGAATGTTAAGTTGTCGACTTTAATATGACTTTAAAATTTGCTTGTTCACCAACAAGTCGATGCAACCTGCTTTCACTCCACATTTGAGCAAAACCACCTAATCCTTCTGTTACATCTTAATTCAATTTGTTGTTGTTGTGTGGTTTTAAGGCGCTTTGTAACTACTAAGGTCCTTTAGCGCCAGGACTAACTTTTATCAAGAATTCACTGACCTATTTTATTGTGTGCAGCAATTGCTTACTAATTGTGTTGTTTCCTCAGAATCATTCTCCGGGGCAGTTACCAATCTAGTAGTTATTTCCGCTGTTGTGCATGCGTCGAATGTTCTCTGCACTTCTCTTTCTTTCTCTCTAAATTTAGCTCATTCTCTCGCCTTGTTTCTCTTTTATATCTGTTCTTTGCGTTTGTCTACCCCAATCGGCTCTCAATTCATTCTAGTCTTTGGATAGCTCTGGTTAAGAGCTCTTCTTTTATCTGAAATTCCTACGACTCGATTTCTTTTCCGTTGCAAGAACTTGGCAAGAAAATATTCGGTATGTATTGATTTTCTTTATTGCAGAGTTTGTTGTTTATCCCGGTCTCGATTGTTTTGATATAGCAGTTTTTCCTTTTTGTTTTTTGGAAACCGTAATTTGAAAGTAATCCGAAACGTGATCTGACACGTAGTTCTAGACTTCGTCCAAAACGTAACAAGAATCAACAGTATCTATACCGCGTATTTCGAAGAATGTCAAGTCTAGTGTAAGGTATCAGACATTACCCAAGGTGTCGCCTAAGCATACCTTACACCTTCACTACATTACACATAATTTAATGTATTTCAAATTTTAGCATAGCATAATATAAAATAGTCACCCTGAAGCTTTTTGTCTTACTCTCCTTAGGAGAAAACGTTAGCAAATGGAGCTAGCTGTTTGAGAGGTTGATTATTTCTTTTGATCAACGACCACATGGCTCAATGTTTTTTGTTTTTTTTTTTGACTTATACAGTTAGCTCCATTCGATTTCCCGCAATCATAGGCACGTTTATTAATTCTTTTGATCAACGACCATGTGGACCTCCTTTTTCTCTTCGCACTTAACAGTTAGTTCTCGTTTACTAGGGCTACTCGCAGTACCAATATGTAATTACCACCAGTGCTTTGACCTACTGCAGGTTGCTATTTTGTGACTCATGGGTTACCAACTGTTTCAAAAAAAAGAATAACTATGTCTTTGTTGATAATTGTTACCAAACAACGTCCATAGGAATAGGTTAGGTTTTCGAATAAAAACTACATATTGCAACTATTTTTTTTGTCTTCGGAAAAATTTGCCGATTGTTTATTAATTTGAATGAAAAGACATTTCCCACCACTTTTACCAAAATTTCCCGCAAGTGAGAAATTTCCCACCGGTCAAGAACCACTAAGCCACAGGTATGTTGGGGTGTAAAAATAAGCTGGCATTAGCTTGAGCAGACATTGCTGCATCAATACCCAAGAAGAAAATTTTCCATCCACTGTTCAACTTGGCAGTTTCAGAACTCCAGTGCTTTGTTAATGAAATTCTCACAATATCAAAGCGAGATTGTTATGCCTCCCACACAAGCTTCTGCTCTTTTCCCGTCAGTGACGAAACGTTCCAGTTCTCGATAGCTAGGTACCGACGGTTTGGACCAACTCGAGTACGTATTTTGTCCGCTGACCCCATTTGCCTCCCCAAACGCTTAGCGACCGCATTGATGGGTTTTCGCTGACGGTTAAATTGTGGGGGTAACTGTAGCTTACCTGTCGAACGAATCTCTATGCCTATAACCACTACGCTGGCTTTTCATCTTGCGCGCCATCCGATGCAGCATACATATTGTTCTTACAACAATAGTAGTGAAACGAAATCAGTAAGCCACTATACAGTGAGCGCTTCATTGTATTTGATAAACGTTGCAAATTTTTTGACATATTAAAGCGTAAACTTGATCGGCAATGTTGACATTATTTTGCCAAGCATGCAAGGTAGTTGTTGAAAATGGCACTACTAACAAAGGTTAAGAATTATTTGATAAGCAATCTAAATTGTGCAAGATTTTTTGTAGCAGTTAAATTAGACCATTGACGTAAACGTGTTGTTGTAAAACAAAAAAGTTACCAAGGATAATAATATGCAAAATCAGTCAACAACCTTGCTTGCGCTAATTTATCACAAATCAGTTTCGGTCAAAAAAATACTGAAAAAAGTAAAAAAAAATGATGGTTTTTTGAGCGAAATTGATTTGTAATAAATTAGACGTTAATGGTTTGTAAAAAATCGTAGTTGTCAGACTTACATAAAAATGCTGCTGCTTCATCTGAAAATTCGTAAAATGTTGCTCGTGCAAGCGCGTTGTAACATGCACCAACATAGCGCGAAAGTGTCCCAGATGTAACAACAGATTGTCTGCTGCTAAGTGACTTGAAAACAGGTACATAGGCGGGAAGACCACCAAGAATGTGGGCGGATGATATAAAAGAATCAACGTAACTTAGAGAGGACGGTGGCTTCAAAAATGCTCAGAGCTGGGCGCTTAAAAAACATTAACTAAGCGCAACGCAATTTCCGCAAACGATTTTCTGAAATAAAAGAGCACAATCACAAATTTCGCAACCAAAAATTTAAAATTAAACAGCACAACCGCAAATTGCGCAATGAGATTTTTAAACCGTGAAAACGCAACCACAAATTGCGCAATTAGATCTTTTAACTGTGAAAGCGCAACCACAAATTGCGCAAGCAGATTTTCAAAACGGCAAAGCACAATCGCAAATTTCGCAATTGAAGTTTTGAAGCGGATAAGCGCAAACGCAAATTGCGCATACAGTATTTTTAATGATAAACCGCAACTGGAAATTTCATCATAAACTAAAGCGCAATCAAATTCGCTAACTATGGCTTATTTCCTAACTCGTTCCATATTCGGAGCAAGGTCAGACAGCAGGAGTTTTTTGCAAGAGTGGTGCAGAGGAGCAGCTATCATCCCACCAAGGGTGCCTTGGTAAAATTCGAACTAGGGGTCCCTGTATGATGCAAAAAATCTATTATTTTATACCAAATGTTCTTAAAACTTTTTCAGTCATGCCCCCTTTGGCGTTAGGTATTTTTGTCTTCGCCCCACCACCAGCGCCGTGAGAAGGCTGTTACCCTCCCCTCCAAAAAGCTCCAGATGGGGCCCTTTGATATTAGCAAGCATTGGGGCAGTTTGGCGCTTTTTCGACTTGGTTACTCCCTTTTCTTATTGGCTGCATTATTTCAACAGACATATCCAGAAATTTCCTAAAGATGGATGCCCCCAAACTTTCACACACGCAGTTTCTTTCGGTGTGTGGCAAAACCAGAGCAAATTTGAAGCAAAAAACAAATCAATAATGACTCTAGGGGAGGTCCAGGGGCATGCTCCCCCGAAACATTTTTGAAAATTTGGTTGCAGTTTACATCATGCAATTGCAATTATAGTGCTTTTTCAGTAACATTTTGGACAAAATCTTCTTTGAAAATTTTAGCCTCTAGTTGTGAGTCTTATACAACAATATTGTGGGGCCCCTACAAATGCCTACCCCCGACCGGGGGGACCGATCTGCGGAGGTGCCTTGATATGGCTCTGCCCATCACGCTTCAAAAAATATGCAGAAAATACTACAATTTATTTGCAATGTCTTATTCGATTTAATATGAAGGATGCAGCTGTTTTTGGGAAACAATTTTTGATGGTTGACAAAAAAAAGATTTGAAAATACACGTTCAATCATTAAGTCACTGCTATGCTCACGCCCCCCCGCAAACCTTTTACGAAATTCGTTCATAAAGACTTGGACTTCGTTTACAAGGACATTTCACAAGGACTTAATGGGAAGGATGCAGCTGTTTTGGGGAAGTAAGTTTTGATGCTTCACGAAAAAAATATTTGAAAATATACATTCAATCATCACATCACTGCTATGCTCACGCCCCCTTGCAAACCTTTTACGCCTCCCAGCTTAAGAATCTCGGCTCAAAAGTCTAAACGTTCACAATTTTAAGAGCCCCCTTACAAACAATTTTTTTAAAAACTAGGAAGGGCTGAATTCCCCACCAAGGCAACCCAGCATCCCACCACGTCATCTTGCCTTATCTATCACTACGTAAATGAGGCTCGCGAATGAGCGGGTGTTGATAATAACATGGTGAGCTGGCTGAGAGCAAGACTGTGCCCCCAGCATTTAGCTCGGTCTGGCAGTTTTTTTGATCTTTCTCCGTTCGAAGGTTTCCTGCTATAGCAAACCACAATTGCATATGCGTTTATTGCACTGCAATATAGCAATCGAAAACAAAAATCAAAACATAATAATACTAACAAGTATCTACAGTACGAGCTAACTCCCAGACCTAAGCTTTCATGAAGATAAAAATTTAAACATTATTTTATTTCCGAAGGAACAAAGACTGGGGTACACATTTTTCATTCTCCCGCAGCAGCAACACAAAGCGCTCAAAATTTTCTGCAGTCAGCGACGCTGGTTTTGACCGCAAAACGTCCAAGCCAACGAAAAATACTCTTTCCACTGCTGCTGAGCTTGAGACCGTGTTATATTTTTTTAATGCGTAGATCCATGCTTCCCGATGTAAAAAGGAGACACAATTTGGCGTCACTTTCCTTCTGGTCCGTTCTACCCACTCGTCAAGTGATTTAGCAACAACTGCCGGCAGATCTTCGGACTGTTTTGCTACAGCATTGCCAATGCTGCAGTTTGCGGAATTTGCGAAAACTGTTTGCGGAATTCCCAGCTCTGCTTAAAACGCAACACAAATTGCGCAGTTGGTTATAAATTTAGCTTAAAACGCAACGCAAATAGCGCAATTGGTCAAAAAGTTTAGCTTAAAACGCAGCACAAGTTGCGCAAAAAGCAAAACAAAATTTTGAAGCACAACGCAAATTTCCCAAGTGGTAAAACAATTTCCTTAAGGCGCAATTCAAATTTCGCAATTGCGGAATTTGCGAAATGCCAAGCTCTAAAAACGCTTTAAACAGACACACGTGGAAAGCAACAACACTAAGATGTCGACCATCGTTAGCACCGGTACTAACCGGTACAATAATCCACATATAACTAACAGTGCTCATGGAACATTAGGGTCCCCCCTTTTTGGGCAGTTGTTTAATTTCAACTTGCCTGGGTGTTCGATTTTTGCCTTAGGGTGAAATATTGGGAAATACAAAATTTTTTTGAAATTGAACCGCGTTTAGACCCTGCCTCCCTGCTTTTTTAAATCGCACCTTCTAAAATAGTTAATTATGAATAAAATTTGACTGGGAAGAGCTAGATATGCATTGTTGGTATTCATTTTTAATGTTTTTCAGAGAAGAAGACACTGTAACCTTTTTTTATGATTTAAGCAACTTTTTTTTTCATGATTACTTCGATGTCAGAATTCAACGCGCTCTGAAATAAAACAGTTGTGTGGATCACCAAATTGTTTAATTTTTTGCAACCAATATCCACATAGGAGTTACCATGCACAAAACAGGATTCAAATATTTCACAGGGGACACAAATGCACAACATAAAAAGGTATGAGACTACGCAAAAGCAGACACATGAAGGATGTGTATACAGTACACACAGCACACAGTGCACAAAACGTGGCATGCTATCATTGTTCAAAAGATCTTGTTGCAACTCTCTTGGATTTTCCTAACCATCGCTTTTTTCTTGCTGCCAAACTACACAAGGCTTCACAAATCTGGCGCTTCTGTCCAGCTATTCGGCTAGTTGCCTTTTTTGTCAGTTTTACTCCACGTTCCACTGCTTGAGTGTGATTTGGATAACTAAGTTGCAGCGGTTGTTTGAGAAATTGCTTGATATTAGTGCAAGACTTTGTCAATGGTGGTTCATGCAAATTCAGGACTCCTTTATTGTTTCAAAGGTAGGTAATAGCTGTTCGTCATTTTTCATAACTGTCAATGATTTCAGTGTAGCGCTCTGCATTGAAATTGCATCTGGGAAGATGAAACTCCCGAAGGAAGTATGATTGTGGGTTTCTCTTTCGTTATTGAGTCTAAGTTTGGAGATCATATTCACAGCTTTTGCTCTGATTGCTTTGTTGTCATCACCCAACATAATGAGGAAAACATTTTCTGGGTGGGCAAAATAGCAGTTGTGTTGAATACTTTGCCGTGCGATTGGGAGGAGGCTATCATCACTAAACAGCTTTCGCATGGATTCGATTTCTTGAAAAGCACTTTCGATCCATCTGTGATCGTGCTATTATACTTTGTATAGAGATGGGTTTTCCAATAAACTCCAACTATGCATTTTGTAAGTATTTTAACATTGGAAAACGTCAAAGGCTAATTTGTCCCAGCGGTGGAGGTCTGGAAGGGAAGCTCCCAGCTGCTAACAAATATTTGAGGTTTTTCAACAAAAAACGTCATTTTTCGCACTTTTTATTAAAAATATACCTTTATTTAATGCAAAAATACCTTCATCATGTAACGGAAACTTGGATCTTGGTTAACTGGTTAATCCATAAAAGTGCAATTTCGGCTTGTTCTACGATGATAAATACTCTAGCAATGACAAGCAGTTGACAAGTACAACCGACCATCGTCAGTCGGATTCAATTAAGACTGCACTTTATGCAAAACGCTTCAATCTTGTTGATCACACTATGGTCAAAGGGTGGAAGACTGGTAGTATAGCCATGGCATGGTGCTCCCCTGGGTGATCCCTGCCCTGTGCCTTCCTGCCTACATCGAAACGAGCGAATGATATAACTTAATTAGGCTACCAGAAGCAAAATGTGACAGGGCCCCGTGGCGCAGCGAAAAATTTTAAAAGGGGGCATAACTTCCCCATTTTTTTCAATCGTATTTTGGGAGAACAAATTTTAAGCTGATTGAGAATCAAGGAAGGAACTAGGGGGTTCGGGGGCATGCTTCCCCAGAAAATTTTTCAAAATTTACATGCCGTAATGGCGATTTTAGTGCTTTTCAGAATTATTTTCACGCAAATTTTGTTTCAATTTTTTGACCCTAATTCTGAGTGTTTCGCTAAATATGATGCATTTTGTCCGCACATTTTCGATTATGCCTGCTTAAGTCGTAAGTCTTATTGTTGTCGAAAAGATTCGAAATTCGAGAAAAATAGTGTGCATCGAAAACATTTTTGAAAATGGCTGGTGGGAGGATGCATATCCTTCATCCTACCCTCCTGGATCTGCCCCTGGCCATAAGCTACAGAAACCATTTAAAAAGTCTGGCAAAAGACTAGCATATATTTCAGTCACTTGTCACCATTAATTTTGTTCTTTTTTACTGAAAGGCAGAGTCAAAAGGGGAGGCTATGGCACAATACCACCTAAATACGCTCCTGGTGACAGCTAATGAGGTAGTAAACAAAACAGTTTTACGGCCCAAAGTATGAACAATACATTGGTAGTCTATTAGTTTACCCTATTAATTAACAAGCTCTAAACTAGGTACTAATTTGGGAGTAAACAATAACGTCATACGCGATTTATTCCGATTAGAAAAACAAATAGCCTAACTGGTGTTGTAATGGCTTTTATTTGCGAAGTATTGCAGAATTTTAAGTGTCTATTACATGCCATAACGTTACCAATAGGCTGCATTGTCGCAAACAAAATGCTGTCGCCCACCGGTATTTAGCTGCCGCCTGAACAAACCCGATAAATGGAATGACCAAACATAAGGTGCGACATACAAAAATAGAAAATTGTTGCGCAGTACAAAGCTTCTTTGTCTGAGGGCCGGGTCAGTTTTGGTTTAGTCATGTTCGGATCAACGCATTTTTTCATTTAGAACGTAATTGGTGCATGGGCTTTATATGCGCATACAATTATTTATCAATTTTTATGCGCCATCAAAAATGCACGTTATTGAAAAATGCAAAAAACATTGAATATCGGCAACATGCGTTGGTAGGAGCGTCGCTTTCACGACGGTAATGATCGCAAGGTTGTGGTTCACCTCGTATACCAGCCACGTTGTTGCGTCCTTAAGATGATTCACGATGATTAAATTATCTCTGCTCGGCGGATTTTTAACAAACAGCAAATTCAAGAACAAACAGAAAACTTGAAAGCAACAGCAACTCCTAAGCGAGCATGGATTATCTTAGGCATAGCGCCTCTGTTGCTTTCTCGTATCAGGAGGAAATACAAAATCAAATCAAAATTTTTTCTGTTCACCGTGGTAGTGGTAAAAATGTGTAAGAAACTAAGCAAAATGAATAAAACGAAAATATTCCTGGTCAACTGGTGCAACTCCATCACTGTGCAGTGTGACTGCGTGAGTAGAGCCACAATGGTTGGCAGTGAAAACATTGCATACATGGTTACGGGTTAAAATTAGGGTTAGGGGGGTAGGTTAGGCCCTAACCTTAACCCTAACTTTGACCCTATAATTTTCATAGGCTTATTTCTTATATCTATTGTACCCACTGGCAGTGTTCTCTTGCCCAAACAAAATGTTTACACTACCAGTTATTTGCCCAAACGTTTTTACTGGCCTATTTTACAACTTTTGCCCAAAATTTTGCTTCAAAATTGTTTTTTAAAACAATAACTGAATAAGCACTTGTTTGCAGACAAAAGTTTTCAGGTGCATTCAATATGATTTTTCCAATATTTATTTTGTTTTTCCATCTTTATTGTTGATTAGATTAGAGGTTGTTGATATGTTGATTAGAGCAGTACAGAATATAAATTAGAATAACACGGGTAGATGATCAAAACAGTTATTCATTTAAGCATTCATAGAGTTCATTATAAAGATTGATATATATTATTTAGATACCGGTGCTAGTAATTGCAGTTATTTAAAAAAATAAATTTAATCATGAAAAATAAAAATTTGATTGGACGAATAACTTAAGTTGCTAAATGTAACTTACCAAGCCGGGTCGTTTTTGTGCTGCCTTGCTGCAAGCCAGCCTGCGCAACGTTTAAAATCCGGTGTCAACGCTCACGTAAGAGTTGGCAGTGAAAACGTATGACGTTAAACGGCACGGAAGCGCAGACGGCTATCCAACGCCGACGCTGACGCCGCTTTACTCATTCTTGCTTGCTGTGCTTGGCACAGAATTTTTTGCGCAATCAATCTCACCAGCATTCCGATAAAATACTTGTGTGTGCTGTGTGTTGCAATTATGTTAAATTTGACTGCTGCTAGGTATAATTATTTTTATTTTGCTTCGGAGCTGCAGAACTCATACTCAAAATAGTCAATGTAAGTAACAATAGTAATGTAATGCTAATTTTGGTTTTCTATTTCACAATATCGTACGCTACTAGCGTTTATGCTTAATAATGCCTTATAAAATCGGTTGCTAAACACACCGTGTAATTCTTCGTTTTCTCTGGTAAGTTGAAAGTTCTGTTCCTGAAGGGCTTTGATCATTGCTTCTCCGACCATAAAGTTTTCAAAAGTACTAAAAAGCAATGCAAGGAGATTATAAAAATATCAAATAAAAAAGTGACACCAATTCACACGTAAAAAAGCGCCTGGAGCGTTGAAAAAAGTTTTGTTGCAAAAGTTCTTCAGCTTATACTTTGCGGTCTTTAAAGAGCTGCAACCAGAAAGCCAAAACAGACGAGCAGCTCATACAGCCGAGTGGTCAAAGCGTCAGCCTGTGGAGCTGTAGACTAGGGTTTAATTTCCAGTCGCTTCAGACCAGGGTTCTTCAACCTTTTTTCCACAGTCGCCCCTTTTTGGAAAGCGTGGAACCAATTTGCCCCTTGAGAGCGTTCATGTAAATTTTCCACTAAATTCAGGTGAAGAGCAAATAAAATAAAAAAGGTTTTCACCAGGGCCGTAACTACCGGCGGTGCAGGCGGTGCAATGCACCGGAGCCCCAGCACAAGAGAACCCCGAGGCATCACATCACAAAATTTTTTAAAAAATTTCAAATGTATATATTTTTTTTTAAATTTGTCAAAATTTCAAAAATTTATAGCCATCCAATTTTTTTCAATTATTTTTTACATACCGCTGTTTTATCTCTGGTAAGGGACATCGGATTTAAACGCTTCATTTAATGAGTTTCGCCCTATAACGTATAGTTATACGCAATGTCTTGCGATGGTTTCGACATAGCAGCCTTTTAACTTGATGCTTTGTGACTTCTCACTTTGTCTGGCTGGTTTATACCGAGTAAATTCATTGTTAAGAACAGGCCCATCCACGCGAAGTTGCTAATTTTTTCCGGTTAATTTTGTCCGCTTTATATAACTAGGTAAAAATTTACTGACCGTCGTCCAAATTCATTTCAACGTTGTGGTTTTGAGTAACCACATTGTAAAACTCCAGCTAGTTGTCTTCAATATGAAGAGAAATTATCAAAGCAGAGCGCATAGAAACTTTTTGATGACGTCTGTCAGTTGTTTCCTAGTCAGATGCTCCAATCCATCCGTGGTTTAGAGATAAGCTTAAAGCTTGCCCAATTAAACTCGGCCAAAAAATGGCTTCGTTAGTGATTATCGAAGACGCGTCACTTTTTTTTTTTTTTTCTTATTTCAAGCCATTTTATTGCAGCTTGGGATTTTTGTGGTAGTGAAGTACATGCATCATAGAGATGACCTAGTTGAGCATCGAACCCGCGAAGCCAGCTTCGGAGCCCAATGCACCAACCACTCGGCCAACTCTTACTTATCCTGACGCGTGTGCGGCATGCATGATGCATACAACCGTATTTGCAACGGTAGCTAGCTCCGATGGCAGAGTGGTAAGAGCGTCCGCCTCTGGAGCTGTAGACGCGGGTTTGATTCTGAGTCGGGTAAAACCAACGACTTTAAAATTGGTATTCACAGCTTTCCTACTTGACGCTCAGCATTAAAGGAACTGTGTGGAGAACAAACCGACAAGTTTACTTGCTGTGCCGTTGGGAATGGCACTTGGCGGTATTCTCCCATCTTGGTGTGGTAGAGAGATGACCGGCAACTCCTAAGCGAGCTCGCTATAGCGCTTTGATCGCTTTTTCGTGGTAGGAAGATAAATATGCAAATAAATACAACACGAAAACGGCGGAGAGGTAATTTTCCAAACTCAAACTAATCAGAAGCTTTTTCAGAAGCTCAATGCCTCAAGAGAGATTTAGCGGTTTGGCTCTGCTGTTGATAGAAAATGAATGAGCTCAAAATTTAGATTTTAGGAAGTTATACTACAGTTTGCCAGAGCAAAAGCAACACCGAAAATTTTCAATTAAATTAAAGTTACGTGACTGGCAGGGATGTGGAAAGTCGGAACAGACAGATTTGCTTTTTTGATTAGTAATTGTTGGGTAATATTATATGATTATTTCTTTATTTCAATCTATATTTTACGAATTTTAACAGAATTTCAAAAATTTTTGTCAGAATCAGTCAGAATGTACCAGGAATATAGAAACAAACTGAGTACCGTATCAAACCGAGCATTTAGATTTTTTTGTAAACAAAAATTGATAATTTAGCAGTCTAACTGTGCATCACCATAGTTAGTCGGCTATTTATACAGGGAAGGTGGGGTTATTTCGGACAAAATTACTTTTGTGACTCTAGAGCAAGATTTAGAATGTGAAATTACCAACTCTTTGTACAATATTGTAGATAGATTTTTGACTTAAACATGAAATTGTTCGTGACTGTAATAGCTCCATGCATTTAGGCCATTACTTACAAGAATGCAAGGTACTCTAGTACGTCCTAACTTGCCCCAATAGTGGGGTAGGTCGGGACAAGCAGTGGGGTAATCTCGGACCTAAAAAACAAGGCGAATTTATTGCGATGAAAAAGCGCTCTGCATCAATTTCCATTGATAAAAAAAAACAGCTTGTTTCAGTTAAATTTATGTACACGGTTTTGAAAGTTAACAACAAAAAATTCAAACCAAATTAACCGAATGAAAGAAAGAGACTATGCGTGATCTCAATAGTTTGGTAAAATTAAATGTTCTGTTGTTCAAAATTGAAGTTAAAGCGTAAAAATGGACGTCGAGAAGACCCAGTAATCTGTGGCATTGGCAATTTGAAAACAACATCTTCACGTGCTAAAACTATTTTCATATTTGATTTAAAATTATTTTCAAATTTATTTATGTCCGAATTAACCCCACTCTAGGCCAGATCAGCAAATGGCAAACTCTTCCTACACAACTTGATTTTTTCAAGAATTCATCTTGTCTGCGTGTTTTTTATATGCCTGACTAGTATCAAAGCTATACTTCAGCTTAAACTGCTTCCACAAAACCTTACGATTTCATCTCATCCTATTTTCTTTATGAAGTTCAACGAAAAACTACTTGATTTTGCTTCCTAAACCAATATGACGATTGAAAGAGAAGAGTGCGGTGACTGCTACAGGGCACATGATGCTGTAAAAATAAAACCGGAAGTGGTTGGTCCAAACTAGCCCCATGTCCGAAATAACCCCACCTTCCCCTACTTCACCACTAAAGTGTCCTTTTCAGGTACTGTTCCCTCTTACCCTTTTGACACCCCTGACGATTGGTATCAACAAATTATGTTTTATTTGTTGTCTCGTTTATGATGATGTAAGGGATATCCTTACATCATCATAAACGAGCTTTTGCACGCTCATTTTGTTGTGTTGAACAATTTATCTGCATCGCATAGCACATCTCCGTTTGACTGAAATACCGTAAACATTGCTCTCAAAACATGCTCAAAGCGTCCTTGCCTCAAATGTCAAAAAAAATTTTGGTTTACGACAGGGGTGACGAACCTATTTGCTATCGTGGGACACTTTGTCATATACTAATGAGCAAGCTGGCCGCATAACTTTTTAGTCATAGACCCAGTGGCGCACCCAGGATTCGGCAAAGGGGGGGGCCTTAACCGGGGGTCTGGGGGTAAAACCCCCAGCCGACGGAGACTACAAGGGTCTGGGGGCGTAGCCCCCAGCCGCCAACGAATTTTCACGGTTTTCGCATAAAAAACACTCGCTTTAGCACACTTTTTTATCGAAAATGGGCATGCAAGGAGTGCCGTCACTACGGACAACGCAAAAATATTTTCGCAGCTTATGTCTAAAAGCAGAAGCATCAACCGAAAGTAATACCATAAATATCCATCTACAATCTTTGGTTTCTTTGCCGAAGACATCGCAATAAACGGCACATTAAACATATATTGAAAAACAGATTGACAAATAAGCTTACCTTAAAAAAGCTGTAAAATTTGCATATATGGTGTTGTTATTCCTTATCTTCGCCTCAATACTGCAGCTAACAAGCTAGACTCTAATGAACAGCTTTTATTTCTCTCACTTCAAAACCAAAAAAGGCTTTAACATGCACAATGCAATCAGTTTAACATCAGTCGTCTATGACGTCACAAACTCCTGGATCTCGCATATCAAATGCGTGATCGTAGCACGCTGCTACAGTGCTCCCCCTCCTTTTAGACAAAGTCATGTTGATGACGAGGAAAATGCACTTGTCGTCTTGATCGTCGTTTTGAAGATGTGGATTGAGGGGTCGGTGCAGGATCATCATGTTGTGGAAGGATTCGGATTGGTTGATCATCATTTTCGAGATAAGCTGGTTTCAAGCGATCCTTACTCACACATTGTCGCATTCCACGCTGGTCAATCAAAAAGGTTTTAGCGAAACGTTTCAGGACTTTATAAGGTCCGGAGTAAGGTGGTTGGAGTGGTCGTTGTACAGCATCTTGACGAAGGAAAACATGCGATGAAGAATCAAGGTCTGGATGAACAAATGGCTTGTTGGAAGAAACAGATCTAGGTGGACAAGGTTTAAGTTTATTCATGCGGTTAGAAAGATTTTGAAGGAACACGTGTTGATCAGCCAGAGAATAAGGAGGAGGGTTGAAGAACTCGCCAGGGAGTTGAAGCGGGGTGCCATACAATAGCTCTGCGTAGCAACAACCCAAATCTTGCTTAAAGGAAGATCGGATGCCCAAAAGCACAAGAGGAAGAACAGCTATCCAATCGGCCGAGCTGTGGCACATCAAAGAGGCTTTAAGAGTTCGGTGCAAACGTTCAACCATGCCGTTTGAGGCAGGATGGTAACTGGTCGTGCGAATGCGTGTAGGCCTAATGCCCAGTTGTTGTAGGAGAGATCGGAAAAGGTTAGATTCAAACTGTGATCCTAGATCAGTGGTTACAGTGGAACAACCGCCATAGCGAGAAACCCATCCAGATAGGAATGCATCTGTAATGGTTTGTGCTTGAATGTCAGCTAAAGAAACGACTTCAGGCCATCGACTGAAGCGATCAACCATGGTCAATAAGTACCTGAAACCGCGGCACGGAGAAATTGGTCCGACGATGTCCAGATGCACATGAGCAAAACGCGACTTTGCTAACGGAAAAGATTGAAGAGCGGTCCTAGTATGTCGTTGGACCTTAGAGCGTTGACAGGAGGGGCAACTTTTTGCCCAATCTCGGATATTGGCGTTCATCCGCGGCCAAACAAAACGTTCTTTGATCAGCTTTTGAGTGGCTCGAACACCCGGATGTAAGAGATTGTGTAAAGAAGAAAAGAGACGATGTCGTAGCGAAGAAGGTACGAAAGGTCTAGCAGCACCAGTGGATACGTCACAGGTAACGGAAACACCATTGGTCGTTTCAGTGACCAGTCGGAGAGAGTTTGGAGACTGCAGGTAAGACTGTAGCTCAACATCTGTTTGTTGTTGCTGCGCAAGTTCCGACAGAGACACTGTGGAGGAAGGAAAATATATGTTAGCTTGAATGCGAGAGAGAGCATCAGCCACAAGATTCTGTGATCCTTGAATATGTCGGATGTCGGTGGTAAACTGGGAAATGTAGTCCAGTAGGCGTGCTTGACGGGGTGAGTGCTGGGTATTGATCGAGTTTATAGCATAAATCAGTGGCTTGTGATCGGTAAGAATGTGAAAATGAGGATTGTGGAGGTAATGCTTGAAATGCTTCACAGCTAAGAAAGTAGCAAGAAGCTCGCGATCAAATGTGCTGTATTTGCATTCACGAGGTGAGAGAGAACGGGAAAAAAATGAAATAGGTTGCCAGCTGTTCTTGACTTGTTGTTGTAAAACTGCTCCTACAGCGGTGTTTGATGCATCAACCATGAGATTAATGGGAGCATTAGGTTGAGGGTAATTCAATAGCGTGGCTGAAGCTAACACATCTTTTGCACTTTGAAAGGCAGCAGAAGCTTCTTCAGTCCAATTCAAGGGTTGTTTGGAGCGGGATTTCGGAAGGTTGTTCAGAAAAAGGTGCAAAGGGTGTAAAAGGTGAGCACAGTTGGAAATAAAGCGATGGTAAAAATTGACAAGACCTAAAAATTGACGGAGTTGAGTAACAGAGGAAGGTTTGGGAAACTGTTTCACTGCTGATACTTTTTCGGGCAACGGAAGGATGCCCTCAGCGGTGATTTTGTGTCCAAGAAAAGTCAATTCCGTTTAACGGAAAGAGGATTTGGCGACGTTGAGAGTTAAAGAGTACTTACGGAGTCGCTCAAAAACTAGGCGGAGATGCACAAGGTGGTCTTCTAGGGATTTACTTGCGATGAGCAAATCGTCTATATAGACATAGCAGAAATCAAGACCTCGAAACACTTCATCCATGAAACGCTGGAAAGTCTGGGCAGCGTTGCGAAGCCCGAAAGACATGCGAACAAATTCGAATAAGCCAAATGGTGTGGTAACGGCTGTTTTGTGCACATCAGCTGGTTCAACTGGAATGTGGTGAAATGCTTTTACCAGATCCAATTTGGAGAAGATAACTGAGCCATGAAGAGAAGTAGTAAAGTCTTGAATGTGGGGTATGGGGTAACGATCTGGCACAGTGATTTTATTGAGAGCTCGATAATCACCACAGGGGCGCCAGTCACCATCAGATTTTGGAACCATGTGGAGAGGGGAAGAAAAATTGCTTGAAGATTGACGGACAATACCTAAAGACAGCATGTGTTCAAATTCTTGCTTGGCATTGCGATATCGATCAGGTGCCAGTCGACAAGGCCGAGAAAAAGGAGGAGGTTCTGTAGTGGTAATGTGGTGTGTGACATTGTGTGTGATAGGGCGCTCGTGGTAATGTGGCTGGGTAATGTCCTTGAATTCAGCAAGAAGATCGGAAAAAGAATCGGAAGTGAAAGTGTCAGCAGGAGATAAAAAAAGAAGGGGAAAGGGCTGAAGCAGAAACAACGAAAGCGATAGCGGAACCATTAGTGGTGGTGTCAACGAGACGCCGATGGCGCAAATCAACACTCAGGTTGAAATGATGTAAAAAATCTGCACCTAACATGGGGAACGACACTGCTGCTACTATAAAAACCCAATGAAATGCTCTGTGAAGTCCAAACGAAACCGACTTTTCACCATAAGTCTGAATAGATGAGTGATTGACGGCCTGAAGGGGTCGATTACTTTGGTAGGATTTGTAATTTCTACAGGCAGACTTGGGTAGCACACTAACCGCTGCGCCCGTATCCACAAGAAAAGAAAGACGAGAAGACCTGTCGATAAGAAAAAGAAGGCGGCTGGGAGAGATGCCAGTAACATGCGCCGCTAATGCCTGGCTTGCTAGTTTGAAGAAAACTGACTAGGAGGGGTGCATTTGACAGCTCTGGAGCCAAACTTTTCATGATACCTGCAAAGCGTTGAACGACTAGGTGAAGAAAAATTGGTACGGCGAGGTGAGGGTGAGCGCCGTCGAACAGGGAAACGTTGAGGTTGGTTTGAAGAAGCATTCTCAAAGTGAAGAAGTCTGGACTTGAGAACTTCGAGTTCGCGTTCCAAACGTGCACAACCATCGCAGCTTGAGTGGGTTGGCGCAACAGCTGCCATAGAGGGAGGAGCAAGTTCAAAAAGAGTATCAGCTAATTGGACTAGCTGGCTAAGCGGTTTGTCCTGCATGACCGCTAATGACGTGCGGGTAGTAAGAGGTAAACGTAGGAGAAAATCGTTTCTGAGAAGTGACTCATCTGTAGCGGACTCACCGAGTAATTTCTGAAGATGGAGGAACAACTCAGTAGGCTTCATGTCACCTAGCGAATCTGCACTGAAAAGTTGTTGCAATCTGCTCTGTTGCGAGGGAGTGAATGAATGTAGAAGAAGGAGTTTAAGGGTATCGTACGGGTTGGAAGCAGGTGGGTTTAAAATAAGAGGGCGGACGTGGAGAGCTATCTGAGGTTCTAAGGAAGCAACAATGTAATGGAATTTTGTCAGCTGAGAGGTTATGCCTTTAAGAGTAAACTGCGCCTCAACCTGGGAAAACCAAAGAGCGGGGTCATTAGACCAAAACGGGGGAATTTTAATAGAAACAGCTGAGACAGGTGTAGTGGAGGAAACTGCAACAGAAGGCTCTTGCTCTGAAGACATAACTTTTGCTGTCCTTTGTCTGTCGGTAGGTCACCAATGTTGTTATTCCTTATCTTCGCCTCAATACTGCAGCTAACAAGCTAGACTCTAATGAACAGCTTTTATTTCTCTCACTTCAAAACCAAAAAAGGCTTTAACATGCACAATGCAATCAGTTTAACATCAGTCGTCTATGACGTCACAAACTCCTGGATCTCGCATATCAAATGCGTGATCGTAGCACGCTGCTACAATGGTACTACAAGCTCACCAATTAATTTCTCCAATCTTACATAATCCCTACTACTGTAAGGCAAGCTATAAGCTCTCAATGAAGTTGCAACGGACCAAGAGCTATGTAATTATTACATAACAATGGGTGAACTACTGAATCCTGAAACAGATAAAAGGCTTGTACTGTGCGTTTCCATGATTCCTGTGTGATACGCGCGTGGTTCAATCGTGGGCTCAGCTTTTGATATCACATCGCAAAGATTAGACGGGGAAAAAAGTTCAAGAGTACTTGGTACTGGTCTCGCCAAAATGTTCGCGGGCCGCAGGAAATTCTTTCGCGGGTCACATGCGGCCCGCGGGCCGCATGTTTGTCACCTCTGACTTTACGACATGCATTTGATCAGACTTATTACACAATAAAAGAAAATGTTGCTGAAAAAATGGGGGCCCCATAATGGATGTTTGCACCGGGACCCTGCCTCACGTATTCACGGCCCTGGTCTTCACCTCTGCGGAGCTCCATTTTTCCACTACACTTAGGTATATTCAAATGCCACTATATTCACTATGCTGCTAGACTACCCCCGCGACCTCCCAAGGATAAGCAGATCTGAAAAATGAATGAATGAATATTCAGATGAAGATAAAGTCTTCACGTCCGCAGAGCTTTTTTCGGAAGATCATTGCATATGTTGTTGACAATTCTAAAATCGCCCCCCAATATCAACAATTGCTACAATCGCCCCTCAGAAGGCCGAAATCGCCCCCGTTGAAGAACCATGGTTCAGACCAACGACTTAAAAATTGGTATTCATAGTTTCCCTGCTCGACGCTCACATCAAGAAGCAGTAATTTTCGAGAACAAGAGCGCAAGCTTACTGAATATGTGGTTAAGTAACTGTGAAATGAAGAGCAAATTAAATCTACTGTCAAAAAACGTTATATTCTAATTCGTAATGTTGGCAAAATGAAACAATACATCAATGAACAGAATTGTAAAATGCTAGTTAATAGTGCTATCATCTCTGACATTGGGTACTGTAATGCCTTGTGCAGTATTATGGTTTGCCTGATTGTCTATGGTATCAGTTGCAACAATTTCAAAATACCGCTGCCAGACTAATTTCCAGCATTCTCGTGTAGTTTCACAGCCCGTCCCTTTCCGTTATTTGAAATTTAGTGATGCAAATCTTTTTGTCATACGTTTGACTTTTTCAAAATTCGGTGATCGCAGATTTAAACTTAACAATTTCGCAGAACTGATAAGTTTCCTGACTTGCACAATGGCCGTATTTTCTTGAATAGAAGCCGCGGTTACTATTTTTATTTTTAAACATTTTGTGCAGTTTCTATTCGATTGCGGCTTATATTCTAGCGCGTCTTCAATTTTTTTGTATGAACGTTGCCATCTCCAGTGAGCATTCAAGTCTACCATAAGCGACAGGAAAACGGAAACACTAAAGGCGCGTTTACACATTGGTGAAACTACGCGCAGGTTTTTGTTTGTTTCTTTGTGCCGGGTTCAGCGATTCGCAAGAGTTTCAGTGAAGTTAAGTGAAGTGAAGTGCAGTGCACCAAGTAGCTACAAAGTCACTTTTGAGCCTAGGTGCGCGCGGTTTATAGGTCGACTGCTACTAACGAAAATAGGTCCTGAGGGTCTGAGAGATCTAAGTGTTTATGTGCAGGGAGTTCATAGGTGGTTGACAGGCAAGTTTTGCTACAAATAGTTTATCCAAGATTTGCAGTTTGATCTAAGTCAAATATTTTTGTTTTTTGTAGTTGGTTGACTAATGGTAGAGTAACCGCTAGTGTACAAAGCCTAGTAAAGTAGTCGACTAATTTGGGCAAGGATAGGCTTTTACAAAATCGGTTGGCTACCGGGTATTTTTACGCTTAAATGAGCCTGTACTAGTTTACTGAACTATGCTCTTTTTTGGACTGTTGCCACCAAACACAGGGTACCAGTAAGTGACTTGCCACCCAACCTAGGCCAGTAGGCCGCCTGTCTCTAGCAAGGGGTTGGGTGCTGGGTGGGGGTAGGCAGTGATGGGCACGATAAACCTTTCTGTACTAAAGCGATAACGATAATCGATAATTTCAAAAATGCTCATAGCGATACCGATAATCGATAAATCTCAATTTCTTAAAGCGATATCAGTAATCGATATTTTATCGCCGATAAATTTTTCCGATAAATGTAGCGGTAAATTTTCAATGTGTTTGACAAAGTTTTTTTTCTTGTAAGTCAAATCATAAAAATGTTTTTCTAGATTTTTCAAGAAAAGAGAGCACTTCAAGAACTCTGCAGTGGCATTAAACAAAACAAAGAGAGATTTTTTTAATTGCAACAAGACTTTATTGACTCCGTGAATTTTGCCATAGCGCTAACTCCGTAATTTTGAACACTGTGTGCATAAAGAATCGATTATTGCGATAGTTTATGGGCGATAACAAAATATATTACAAAAGCGATATCGGTAATCGATAAATCCAAACTATTTTGAGCGATAACGATAATCGGTAAAAAATCATCGCCGATAAATTATCGCGATAAATGCCCATCTCCGGGGGTAGACCAGCCATCAGTACTGAGTATGGGCAGTTGCTATTGTGACAATGCATCGGTACCGGTAGGTTAACAATATTGATGGATGAAAGGTAACTTTTTCCCAAGGGCTAATTATCGTACCGGTAGTCCACATCATGGGTACCAGTTACCAACTGCCCAACCTTGTTTTACAGTTTAGGGCCACAGGGTCAGAGAGATAAAATTGTTTATCTGTTGAGGTACTGGTATAGACTGGTATATAGGCCTATCTAAGTAGTAAACAAGCAAGTTTGGCTAAGCATATGTTATTCAAAGATTCATAGTTTAAACAACTGGTACCTATGTCAAATGCGCAGGTATATTTAAATTCTTTAAAGTCGGTTGACAGGATGACTAGTACCGGTATATGTGGTAGTACACCTATGCCTATCTGTAGTCGTATAACCGCTAGTAACTATGTCTAAAAAACTATCAATTGGGTAATGATAGGCTTTTCAAAACACCAATATTAGGACTGATAGACTGCACTGAAAAGTAGCAGTTGAATGATTAACAAATATAGGCTTACCGTTACGGTACCGTACTAGTTTGCTTTGCTTAATGTTAACAGATTTTTGTGCAGTTTTTCTTCCAATTTTTTTACTCAATATAGTACCTGACAATGACCAATGGTTGTTTTCATTTTAAGGTTTACTACCGGTATATTGCATTATTATCTATATTGCTGTAGGCCTAGTTGTTTACATTTCATATCACTGTGTCATCCAAAATGAATCTCGCTGATAATTGGAAAAAAACTTTCAATTCTTGAAGTGTTGAAATATCTATTCATGTATGATGTGACAAAAGAAGCATACCGAAACAAATATATTCGCCAAAATGCTTGGAAAAGCATTTCCCCAGTGTGTGGTTGTCCGATTAAAGGTATTGCAATGAACTATACAGGCCTACATTTTTGATTTTGATCTGCACAGTACCTGTATACATGGCGCATAATCCTATACCCTATATACTTTATTTCCTTTTGCTTTTTAAGTTGTGCCATCTGTTTTCGTTAAAGTATCAGTACTTCTTACAATTTTTTTTTGGAAAATAGTACACCGGTATACCGTAATAAATTACGTTATACAGTTACACAAATTAAGGTGCTTCAATGAAATAAGCTGTGCTTGTTAGACGTTTCAATTTCTGCTATATATGTGTGTGTTACCAAAAATGTGTGATTGTTTTGTTCATCCTGGTAAAAACTTGTCAAATTGAGATTTTAGACATTTAAAAAATGCTCAATCAATCAATGGATAAAAAAAACAATAAAACTTCACAGCTTGTAAAAACATTATTGTTTAAAAGATGCTTGCTTCTAATACCATACATCCAAACATCTGCTTTGTAATGCCTAAATCATGCCAGAAGCATGGTTAATGAGTGTGCTTGCATAACTCCTCATTAACGTTGTAACCATGACTACTCCTGCAGAGTGCAGAAGTGTGTGGAAAAATTTGCGCACCAAATTCAACAAGGAGAAAGAGAGGTTCGAAAAAAGCTGATCTGGCGATAGTTTCACACCACAGCGGAAATAGAATCTGTATGAAGTTATGTCTTTTATCCAGCCTATGTACACTACAGAAGGTAAGTTCAAAACAGTTACACTACAACGTTTTCATCAATACATGTTATAAAAACTGTACCGATAAGCGGTAATAATTATTGCTTGTCTGAAGACATGTTTACAATAGTGGTACATGTATATATTGAATTGAATAATAATTTTTGTCAGTGGTCCAGGAGAGTTTCGATCTTAGCTTGACATTTTTGCTAGCCTGATTGCAACTTGCTTGTGTTTGACCTCATGGTCTATGCTAACTGCTGAAGGTTTGTGTTTAGTTACGACTAGGGCGATTTTTTTGTAACCTAAAAAACTCAAAAATGTAACTTTATTTTTGTAAAAAAGTAACCAAAAAGTAACTTTGTTAAACGAATAAAAGTAAAACGAAAATGGTGCAGCCAAACATGAAAAAACATGCAGAAGGCCAGTTCTACCTCGTGCTTAAGTTATAGTGAACGCACATGTAGTGTTTTACATTTTGTGGTAGAAAGTTTCTGTCCTTTGCAAGTAATTTGTTAAGCATAGAAAAACTTCTTTCTACAGAAGCAGTTGTTGGCTAGCTCCAAAGAGGCACCTTAGTGTTTGTAGATTGTAAATTTATCTTTTTTGCATCAATCCAAGACAAAAAACTAGAAAAAATATGCAAAAAAACACGAAAACGAAAATGTAACCTAAAAGACAAAAAGTAACTTTTTATAACCTTATAACTTTTAAATACTGACCCTATAGCTGTGAAATTTTGGTCAAAAGCTTTTTACGTTAATTGTAGCTAGCAAAAAAAAGTAACTTTTGTAACCAAAAATCGCCCTATTTATGACTAATAGTGTTTTGATAGCAATCGACAAGAAAAGCAAGTTTTCTTGTTTTCACCGTATTTATTTAGCGTTTGGATATTACTGTCTCAGTATCTTGCAGTTGTTATGCGCATAGATGGATATGTAGCGACGTAACGGCTAACAATTAATTAGTTTCTTTATTTTAACCTTTCATGAAAAAATTGAATATTCATCCGAGTTTTGCAAGTGATGTTTTGCTTTTCTAATTTGCAACATGTTAGGATTTCCTCCAGCAGTAATGTTCATTGGGAAGCATTTTATCCAAAATTGCCACAGCACAGACGTAGCACAGTTTAACTAAAATATGCTTGCTATAATGTTGGTTGTTTGAAGCGATGCTGCCTGCGAATTACTTCGCCACTTTTCTAATGGAGATTGAAGCAAGCTATATGTCAGTTTAGTAAAGTTAGATTTGTGCAATATTAGTTTTACTTTTACCCATTGCTTTACCGATTTGTTATTTTGTTTTGAAGTGGAATTCTATACCAATGACATGCTGCATTGACTGAAAGCAATATTATAGATGAGCATAGAATTTTAATACTGAATGCAAATTTTTCGTTATCAGAAAATGTTCGAGGTAGTTAGTGAGTGAATTTTTTTTTTTTGCGCAGCACATCTTCCAACATGGTTGATGTAGACAACCAAAAAGTAGATTGGAGACAATTATTGGAAGAAGAAGATTCTATGCCAAGTTCTTCTCAATTGATGTCACCCCAGTCCCTGAGCCATTCAGAATCACAGAATCAGTATGTACTCTGTACAGCACCAGATGTTTCCGAACACAGTAGCCCAGATGCAGTCCAGATTCAGGAACCCAGCAAATCAGAGTTACAAAGCAAAAAGTGGAGTCGAGTTAAATCTTTGGGTACTGGTATGTGTCGTTTGTATACAAGTTGAATAGTGATATAGGATACCTGCGATATTATGCAATAGTGATATACCTGCGATATTGAAGTTTTCATTCTTAAAACTTTTGACTTTTTTATTATTTTTGCTCTCCTATTTTCTAGGAGACAAAATACCTGCGATTTTAAATTTAAGCTATCATTCTTAAAACTTTTGGCTTTTTTTTTATTTTTGCTCTCCTATTTGATTGGTCATTGGTTGTCCAAACAATTCATTCGTGTTTTATGCAGGTCCAAAATTTTCAAGAAAGCAAAAGAAAGTTGATGAAAGCGAATGCGAAGAAGACGTTGTTACCTCCAAGCTAAATTTTTTTTTGGAAAGCAGCAGAACTAAAGGTACATTAATGTTCGAATATTGTTGATACTAAAACGTACAAGCAACTTCATTTATTTGGTTTGTGTTTTAAAATACCAAATTTGTATTTATTTAAAAATGCAAAAGTTTTGAAAATGGTATTTAAAAGTGGTGTATGTGTTTACAGTGCCGGATTAACCACGTAGCAAAAGTAGCATTTGCTACGGGCCCCGCGCTTTTCAAAATCATGATTTAAATAACAGAAAAAATTAGGCTACACTTTTGTAAAAAAGTTTCGGCTAGGATCGGCAGTGATGGAGTCCAGTACTGAACCTTCGAGTACGAGTATCGAGTATTTGCCATGAGAATCTTCGAGTACGAGTACTGGTGGTTGACTTCGAGTACGAGTACATTTTTCGCAGGTAAACTTTACACTTTAAAATCAGTTGCAGACATTTGCTGCATAAATTGGAACCACTTTTCCTGAAGTTGTTTATTTAAATGGTTATTACCACTTTGAACAGTGGTTTTAAGCTCTTTGTAGTCGACATTAACATTTACGGAACTTTTAAGCAGTTTCGACGAAAGTTTCTGTTATAAGCAGTATATGTATGATAAAAATCAAAGTACTCGTGAACTCGACTGATTTTTAGACCGAGTCCGAGTACTTTTAGGTTGGAGTACGAATAGCCAACTATTTGAGATTAAAAGTTTCGAGTACGAGTACTCAGAAAAGCTGTAGCCTACTCGAGTGTACCCGAGTGCGACTACAGTACGCGAGTACTCCATCACTGAGGACTGGCTTATAAAATTTTTGCGAATTGTTAGCCTCACTTTTTCTTTAATATTTTTAAATCATAAGCTTCCTCAAAATAAAACTTACAGTATTTCTGAGTCTGGCCGCAAACTGATTTCTGACCACTTATCGCGTTCGTTGCAAGAAAACAAAAAGTCAACTTCCAGTCGCGCATGTAATTGCGAATGTTTATGGCATTTTTGTGTATACAGTAGGTCTCAGTGAGCCGATACGATAGAAGTACGGCGCGGTAAAAATGCAAGTGGCTAAGCAACCAACGTAACAGTGAATAAGCATGAAGAAGCAATTCCCCTTTAGTGTTCTGTTGCATCTAAAATTTATGAACGGTAAAGACCTTTACAATTAATGCCTACTACAAAAAGTTTGATCTTAATTTCGTTTTGCTGTGCCAATGCTTGCTTTGTTCCTCCGTTGTTCTCAAATTTTCAAAAAATTTGAGTCTTGTGTCTTTAAAAAATTGTTTTCGTTAAAAAAAGCAAGAGTTTTACAGTGACTTTAAGCCATCTACGCATCTTCAGTGAATTCCGTTGAGAGCCCTTGGTATAAAACAATGAGACTAAAAATGAAATCAGATTTGATTGCCCTCCAGCCGGGTCTCCAAAAACTTTGCTACAGGCCCCGCACTACCTTAATCCGGCCCTGTGTGTTTATCGATACTTAAAAATGGAAAAGTTTGTGATTACCGTAACTTAATACAGTAGGCTACCAGCGCTTTGTATATCGGTGAAAAGCGTCCATTTGGTAGCAGAAAGACTGGGTTTTATTTTTAGTGGGATCTTACTAAATACTTCAAACATTGTATTCGCAGCTTCCCGCCCGGCGCTACACAATGTGTGTTTAAAACACCCGCTGTCTCCAACTTTTACTTTAAACACAGTATGCTAAAGTGAGATAAAAGGTTTGAAATTACACAGAATTTAATTTTCATGTCAATACTGCAAAAGAAGCCGCACTTAACACTGATTTTTATTTGCTTATGCAGAAAATGTCAATGATCCAACTTTTCATTTTTTTTTAGTATGGCTCAAGAGGCACAAAAATTGCTGGATTCAGTAAGATTGCAATTACAAACGAAAGTTATGCAAGCAAGTATCGCTGCGGCTGAGGAAGCGCGGACGACTTTGCAAAAATGAAGATGCAAGTTGTTATAGCAATCTTTTTAGTTTGGTGTTTCAGTCGCGTGATTGCGAGTATTTTTCCGACATTAAATTCAAGCCGTTCAGAGTTACAGGTCCTCCGCTAATGATTAATTCAAGTATAGGCTACCAAAGCTACAATTTGCGTTGTGTTCCTCAAAAACCAAAGGAATCCTGCAATATTAGGCTTAATTAGCAAAATTTACTGATTTTGCTATGAATGACGGTTTTCGTTTCTGGAAAGCAAACCGTCAAATTGTATTGCATGGAACTGCTATCTTTAGTTTTGCTTATTGTGTTTACGTTTTTTAATATCTGCCGAACAAGCTACCGGGCAAACATACTGCTGTTCTAATGTCCTTGTCTCAAAACATGCTGATTGCGGTCATCGGGAGAACTGCAGTTTTGCATAATCGTTAAGAGAGATTTCGGATAAGCTCATTTTTTGCCGTTTTTTTTTCAAATTATTTGCGTACTCGCTTTGCCCACAACATTTTTATCGGGACAAAAGCCGGTGAAGCGGCCATCTGCCGTGGCTAAGTATCTGCAGCAACAATGCATTTTTGATCATAAGTTTATGTGGTGTTACGCAAAAAGCTGCTCTTGTACAATATACAGCTCAGATGGCCGAGTGGTATTAGCGTCCGCCTCGGGAGCTGTAAACTTGAGTTTGATTCCAAGTTGAGTCAAACCAATGACTTTAAAATTGGTATTCGATCATAGCTTCCCTGCTTGACGCTCAGCATTAAAGGGTCAGTGTGAAGAACAAGCCGGCAAGTTTACTTGTTGTGCCGTTGGGAAAGGCACTTAGCGGGATTCCCCCATCTTGGTGTGGTAGACAGATGGCCAGCAACTCCTAAGCGAGCCCTTAGCGCATTGATCGCTTTCTCGTAATAGGAAGATTATGTGTATTAATATTTGTCGCTGCTTAGGTCGTATTTAAAAAGATTTTGTGTTTTTAAAGGTAACTTATAAGGCTGAAATAAACAAACAGAATGGCAGAACATATGTAGTGCAATGTTATGGTTGGGGAAGGTGGAGAAAACATATGGTTTTTGGTAATATAGAACCTATTTTGGAGGATACATAATGTTAAAGTTGAGTTGTGCTCTAATATGAAAGGTTTTCGTTAAAATGAAATAAAGGGCCTTATTTGAAGTAGAAATTGAAAGGAGGCTGCAACCACTACTAATTTTGGCACTGTCAAGAAACTAACTTTGCTCCCGAGTTGAAGCGATTGATTGAAGCAAAGCGAAAATGAAATTTGCATTAGAAGAGGAGGGTAGACGGTCCGTGTGAAGAATGAAAACAAATGGCGCGGGCTGCACTTTTTTAATTTTTTGAAGTAAATGAAGAAAGACAACTATTTCACTTTTTTTCATCCTGTGTCACTCTTTGCACTGCGTTTCACGGATTTAAAAAACAAAAATTCTTTACGGTCTCTTGTTGGAAACAGAAGGCTAATTTAGTAATCTTAATTGTAATTCCTTTTACGTAAATGGGTTTAAATAACCCAACAGCTTCGCTGTTTTCGTGCTCTTCCTCCGAGGCTCCGCTTAGATTTTGGTTTATCTGTTTTTTTTATAGTGCTGGTAGAGCAGAACAGACCTCTCAAGTCTAAAATCAAACTGAGTATTTATTTGCGGAAAACACATGCCAATATTTTATAAACTTGATTTGATTTCTTCATTTTTATCCTCTCATCACGAGAAAGCGGCGGAGGCGCTATGCTTAGGACGAATCCACATTCGCTTAGCAGTTGCCTTTGTTTCAGAGTTTTCCGGTTACATTTTGATACAACTGATCAGAAAGCCGAGTGGTATAGAGCGTCTGCTTCTGGATCGGTAGACTTGGGGTTCAATTACGAGTCGGGTCAAACCAATGACTTTAAAATTGGTATTCGATCATAGCTTCCCTGCTTGACGCTCAGCATTAAAGGGACAGTGTGAAGAACAAGTCGGCAAGTATACTTGTTGTGCTCTTAGAGAAGGCACTTAGCGGGATTTCCCAATCTTGGTGTGGTAGACAGACGGCCGGCAACTCCTAAGCGAGCTCGTACAGCGCCTCGTCGCTTTCTCGTGATAGGAGTATGTTATGCCAATAATGAACGAATGCTTCTGACTTCTTTATTTTGCTGCTTGCCAGATTCTACCAAGCAAAGATAATCATCGTGAAGCATCTTATCCAAGGACGCAACAACGAGACTAGGTTGGGAGTTGAACGATTGACCTTGCGATCATGGTCGTCATGAAAACGACGCATCAAACCACTGCGCCACGCTGCCGGCAGAATTGATTAGTTGTTGGTGGTTGCTACCAGCAACGAAACACAACCAAAATCAGCGCTTCACCAATCAGCGAAGCACTTCACTAATGTGTAAACAGTCACTTGCGCTGCGCACTACTTAACTTCACATCGCTGCGCCTTGCTCAACTTACGAGTAAACGCGGCTTAAAGCAGCTGCAAATTGAAAGATATCAGTAATTCAGTATCATTGATGATGACACAAATGACCGTTAATACAGTAATTAAAATAAAACATACAGTGTTTGAGTTTGCTTTGTTCTCTTGTATCAGTAAAGAAACTGTTTTGCCCGTTGCGGCTTCTATTCAAGGGCGACTTTTATTGTTTTTTTAATCAATTGATGCGGCTTCTATTCGAGGACCGTTTCTATTCAAAGGCGACTTCTGTTCAAGAAAATATGGCAAGCTACACGTGCATCAGAGATGGAAGTCGGGTCGGGTTTTTCGGGTCGGGTTCGGGCCGAACTTTCATAAGAGAAATCGGGCTCAATCGAGGGCACACTAGCTAATAATTTTTTTACATTAGGATATTTCTCAAAACTAGATTTTTGTGCGCCGAACGGCCGAAGTGACTAGCTGGTAGTGTACTACAGATTTAGTAATAATTAGAAGCTCTTCTGCACTAAGATCATTAACAAAAGACACTGCGTTATGCATTGCTAATAAGTGCTCTAGCGCTCAGTCGGAACGCGACTTTTCCTCCTGCGGACTGACCATAACAGCAAGGCGGACATTGCTATCTCCAGAAACCGTGGAGGCAATAGAACTACTGAATTCTGCTTATCAATAAATAAATCAATCATTGATTTATTAGTGTTTTTGTTTTGTTATTTTCTAAACAATAAAACTGCTTTGCAGCACATTACCATTCAATTATCTAGCATAGCTAATGAACCGGAAAAACTACTGTCGGGCCGAATCGGGCTTCCTTATGAGGCCTCGGGTCGGGTTCGGGCTTAGTTCTTCGGGTTCGGGTCGGGCTGAACCAACACGGCCCGATTCCATCTTTGACGTGCATGCTACCAAACGAAGAAACTATGTCGCTGTGGTGACACAAACAGGTGGATGCCTGAATTGCACGAAGGGAAAAAGGAATGGATTGGAGGAAAAATAAAGCCGCTGTAAATCTCAAAACTGGACGTTTCGACAACATAAATTCAGCTGTCATCATCAGCAGTGTATGCAAGGCAGTACAAAACAACATAAATTCAGCTGTCATCATCAGCAGTGTATACAAGTCACAGTTTTGTACTGCCTTGCATACACTGCTGATGATGACAGCTGAATTTATGTTGTCGAAACGTTCAGTTTTGAGATTTACAGCGGCTTTATTTTTCCTCCTTAAGCTATTTTCGTCCCATATTTATTGTATTCTGGAATGGATTGGGTTTTACAGTTATGCTTCAAATTGGGTGCGCAAGACCTTTTTTGGAAATTATTGGCAAATTGGCGTGCAAGACTTCTTTTTTGGAGAGCACTCTTCATGCCCTGCTTGTACAAGCGTCCTGCCGACGTTACCGGCCTAAACTTTTGTAGCTTTGTTTTTTACTTCTTATGTATAGTTGTAGGTTTAATGCGTATAGCCTATTGTTTTTGCAGCATACTGAAGATGTCGTTTTAGCGAAATATATAGGTACATGTTCAACCGTAGACTTTTTCTCTAGACTCTGGCAAGTAGTGGTTTTAGTTTTTTAACTTGAGCTTTGGCCCAACCCTAACCCTTATTTAAAGTCCTTGGTCGTTCTTTGTTATGGTATGATTCCAAGTTCTTTGTTGTTCTTTGCGGTGTTTAGTAGATCAATTTAATTTTTTTTGTCGTTCTTTACGGTGTTTGGTACATCAATTTGAGGTCCTTAGTCGTCCTTTGCGGTGTTTAGTAGGACCTGTCGCTGATTACACGTACTCCAATGATACAGCTCGGATGGCCGAGTGATATTAGCGTCCGCCTCCGAAGCGATAGACGCGGGTTTGCTTCCGAGTCGGGCCAAACCAATAACTTTAAAATTGGTATTCACAGCTTCCCTGCTTTGCGCTAGGCATTAAGGGTGCAATGTAAAGAACAAGCCGGCAAGTTTACTTGTTGTGCCTTTGGGAAAGGCACTTAGCGGGATTCCCCCATCTTGGTGTGGTAGACAGGTAGTCAGCAACTCCTAAGCAAGCTCGTAATAGCGCTTTGATCGCTTTCTTGTGATAGGAGGATAAGCATGCAAACAAAAGAAAAAACACAATTTTAGAATTAGAATTACAAATACAATTACACAAAAACTGTTGAAAGTTCAGATTACATCAAATTACTAGCGCACTTACGATTTTGACGCAGTCTCTAACGCTTCTATCCATTTAGCTCTAGAGTCGATATCGTCTGCGCCCAAGCAGATTGCGTTCTGTAGAAAGTATAAACTAAAACTTTCCGTTATTCTGACATACTCGCACCAAACTCACGGAGTTATCGGGAAAGTTAATTGTGATTCCATAGTGGATTCCTGGGAATGGAGTCTCTTCGATATTGCAATAGCCAAGTGGAATGATCCCCTAAAAAGTAAATAAACCCAATGGTATTCAAATAAATACACTGAATTTAAATAAGCATACTGAAGATACCGCTTAGGCCAAATATACTTGTATGTCCACTGTACTGTAGGCTTTTTCACTCTACCCTGTCTAGAGTGGTTTTAAGCTGCTGACTTTAGTTGCTGCTCAACGTACTCAGTGGTCGTGAAATTCATGGCGAAGCTACAAGTGACTGATTCCACGTACTCTAATGATACAATTACCCAATTGTAAATCACTTTTTTTGCATACTGACATTCTCAATTTTTTTTGGCGATCATGAGCAAAATATGGCAGAATAGGGTTGTACATTACATTATAAGGTAAGTGTGGGACCAATGCTATACTTTTACTCAAACGTCTATATATTTAACATTCATATACTACAGTATATACCATAGAGCGGGACAGCGTTGTTTCGGGCTATTAGCCTTCATCAACCGGACTCGGGAAGGGTACATTCATTCTTCAGGATGCTTGACATTGATCGGCCAATCAACCCTCCGGATTTATATACCTTACAAGAAATTTAACCTTTGTGGTCCCTAATAAGTTAGGAAATCATTCAGGTCAAGTTCCTTGTGGCCAAGGTACATCGGTTAATCGAATGTTGTTCTACAGGCCAAGTAGAACAGCATTCGACTAATTCATATACTATTTAATATTCATATAACGTTCAGTAGGCCAGGAGAGACGACGTCGTTTTACTGTTGTGTCTAGGCTACGCGGGGAAATTTGACTGGAGTGATATTTGGCTTTGTTACGTATCACAAAGGTTCAATTTCTTTGGGTATATAATTGCGGATGGGTGTTTGGCTCATCTAGATCAAGCATTAAGAAAAATAAAAGTATCTTCTACCTGAGTGCGGCGGATGAGGGGTTGAGGGCTACTAGGCCGAACAGCGCTGTTCCGTTCTATGATGTATTTGTGGCTTAAATTAGTTTGAAACTTGGTTCTTGTGTTGTGGGTTGATAGCTCATACTGAAACCAAAGCGCTTTAGCGATGGTTGGATGGGATGTAACAGAACATGCCACCGCACGTACAGTATAAAGCACGAATGCAAAAGCCACCAAAACGCTGTTTTCTGCTAAATATAACTGCAGTATAAGACTCGTTTACATTTAGCGTGATATTGTCGGCGTAGCGTACAGTTGCGTAGCGAGAAATTTAAAAAAAGGGAGCGGGGTACGTAATTTCCACATTTTTTTTCAATCGTATTTTTTTTCGACAGAACAAATTTAAAGCTGATTGAGAAACAAGAAAAGCTCTAGGGGGGTTCGGGAACATACTTCTCCGGAAAATTTTTTAAATTTACATACTGTAATGGCTATTTTAGTGCTTTTTGAATAATTTTTAAGCATATTTTGTTGAAATTATTTCACCCTAATTTTGAGTACTTCGCCAAATATGATGCATTTTGTTCGCATATTTTCGATTATGCAAGCTTAAGGTGTAAGGCTTAATGCTATCAAAGAAGTTCGAAATTATGGAAAAATTGTATACCGGTAGGCCTACATCAAAAGCATTTTTGAAAATGGCTGGTGGGAGGATGCATACTTCTCATCCTACCCCCATGTATCCGTCCCTGGCCATAAGCTACAGAAACCATCCAAAGAGTCTGGTATATTTTAGTCATTTAGAACCATTAATTTTGTTCTTTTTACCAAAAAGCAGAGTCAAAAAGGGAGGGCATGGCCTAATGGCCCCTCCCCCCAAAATACGCTCCTGGTAGCGTAGAATTCTTTTTTGTTTAAGGAATTTCATCGTAGGTACAAACCGGCATCTTAGCGTAGATTTTCAGCGTAAAAAAATTACTTTTCTATTAAATTTTTAAGCGGACGCGACGGCGAGTTCAGCGTAGAAAACTATTTTGCTGTCGGGTGCCAGCAGGTCTTCTGGCTAAGACAAGCGAAGCAGGCATAGGCTTGTTGAAAAAAGCTTTGTTTAACGTATGAATTTGTCACGAGCCAATAGGCTAGTAAAATAAACTTATTGCTTATCGTTTTACTTCAGCCTAGTAAGAAAGTTGTATGAGGTTAGCCTTACCTTAGCGTTTTTGCCAGACCTAGATCTTTAAGAAGAGTTCAGCGCTTTTTTGTTGACTTCCTACGTAAGACTAACCAATAACCATAGTGCACAGGCTACACCGATAAAGAGAGTCAGACTCGAGAGATTTATTTGTGTATATATAAAAAACAGGCCTATGTACCGGTACTTAATAATTTGACTAGTTTTGTTTCTAGTCCACAGTTGTTGGTTAGGATCTTGTTAAACTGATTTGCGCTTCATGGCTTTTAGGGCACTAGCATCCAAAAAAAAATCAAAAACTGCAAATAGAACAATATACTTCAGGAATTTTAGAAACAAAAACTACATCAGCAAATATGTAAAGCTAAATTGTTACAAACAGCTTGCCACAGGATATGGGTGCCCTCATGTGTAAGATTCTATCGAATAACCAAGTCAGAAATTTTTTTTAAATTTAATGTTTTCAGTCGATCATAACGATGTTAACATAAACAAAGGATACTTTGGTTGGTTTCCTGAATCACCCTCAACTTAGAACTCCACAGTAAAAAAGTGATGATAAAATAGAAGCGGTTTCTCAGCATTCGTATCACGAATAAATCTATATCAAGTAAAACTGAAAAACCAGCCTCCTTTTTTTCAGTTTTACTTGATATAGATTTATAAACAAAGGATATTGGTTAAATTTCATAGTGCCTCATCTAAATAACATAAACCAAGAGTTATATATCAACAAAATAAGCTAAGTTACAGCAGGCCTATCTTGCAAAGGAAATGTCGTTTCTCACGCTCACCTGCCACGGCATCAACTGCAACTCAAACTTGCTCGAACCACACAACCAGCGAGCAGAACCAAACAACTGCAATGAGCTCACCAGAATCGAACAAATGGAATTCAGCCAAGCGATATGTCACGTGAGGGCGACCAGCCAACCAAAAATAATTACAAATTCCGATATAAACACAAATTCACGTAACATCATGTACAGTGTAAGTAATCTGCTTGTCCTATTTTGTGCAGTTTTAGTTAACCAAGAAAGTAGGTGTGTTTTTATCCTGCTGAATGATAGAAAAAGCATGCAAGGTGTTATCAGCACCATGAAAGGTTACACCAGTACTGGAGTAGCCTAGATAGCTTAGATGTTATTTAAACGGCATTAATACGTTTTACACTGAATCATTGTTAGATGCTAATATTGTCGCTAGCTATGGTGGCAACATTATTATGTAAAAGTAGAGATTGCTTCCTTACAAAATGAAAATGCTACTAATTTTTTTAATAAGGAAGTGTCTACAGTATTCTGCCACTATCGGCAAAATAGTTTCTCGGTATATTTTGCCGGATATACTCGTAGTGCAATTCATGTAGTGTGGATACTCATGACTGTTTTTGAGCGCCGGCAAAATAGCTTCTATGTCTATTTTGCCGGAAATAGATGATGAATTTTCCTACTGCTGGCAAAATAACCTAGAAGCTATTTTGCCGCTGAGGGCAAAATAGACACTGCCTTTCAATAAAGCACCTACATTCATTTTTTAACGTACCGATACTGGTGCATAATTTAAAGCGTTTCAATTTCGAACCTTAAGATGTTGTAGGTAATAGGTTTACAGTCTAATACGTGTCAGTGATAACCCTGTACTGCAGTCTTGGATAACCATCTACTGCACGAGTGCCATCTGTATAAAGCCAATCACTGTGTGTTGCTTGATTTTGCCTGTATCCATTTCAAAAATTCAGAATATGACATTTATATTTTAGTACTGGAAATCAGTGGCGTAACCAGGTTCACTTTACAGGGGGGCAACAAGGGGCAAGCCTTGTTCAAGGGGGGCAACAGTTTAATGACATCATAAGTAATGACGTCATAATATAACGCGCTGGCTTGGATTACAGTCACTAATACCGTTCTTACTGAATCTGCTATTGTTGTAATAATTGTTGTTGTAACGATTGTAGAATTGTATTGAAAAAAAGTTCGGCAATTTCAGACCGACTAATGACTTTTTATCAAAAGACATGATAACATGACGGATCACGTGAAAATTTAAAGTCACGACAAAATTGATGACAGAAAGAAAGCAAATTAACTGATGAAAGAAAGCCTGCTTAAAGTTTTCGCGGTTCATTACAAAAAACGACAAACAAGACTTCAAGATACAGCGGTAATTAGATAAATCCACCACAAAACAACGTTGACAATTCCCCGCAGTGCGGCAGTGGCAATTACCACTATTTTTATCACTTTTACAGCGGGAAGCCTGCGCGATTAGTTTACACACTGTTACACAGAGGAAATCAAAAACTTTTTCTTCCGTAACTTGTTTGATCTGGTAAGCTTTGAGGAAAACGTGAAAAATATAACTTTTATGTACAATTTTACAGGGGGGGCAAAAGGGGGGAAGACATTTTACAGGGGGGGCAATTGCACCCCCTTGGTTACGCCACTGCTGGAAATGTATTAATTTAATGAATAGCAATTTGATTGAACCCTTATTTACTGAATCATTTGTTCCAAATTAACCCAAGGTAACAGAACATACCTCAATACCTGCATAAACAAATTTTACTAATGAACTAAAATTTATTACTGCATCGCTGGTAACACTTTTGCAAAACTTTTCCTGATTTAAATTAAGGCTGTGTCTATTTTGCCGTAAGCGGCAATAAAGGATGCTGTGCATTAATGGAAACTGAATTAACAAGCATCAATATTAATAGTGTAGTTAGTGGTCAGTTAACACAGAATCGGCAATACGCATGTTTATCATACTGTTGATGTTCTTTGGCAGATAAACAATGCAAGACTCAATGGAAACATTAAGAGGAAAGAAAAAATTGGATGATCGCATCTCAAAATTCTTCCAAAACACGAAGGCATGGTCCTTGTGCGGTATTATGAACTTGTAAAGGGTCATGTGAAGGCAGCAGAGTAAGTTATATTTATCGGTAGTATAGCACTAATATAGGCAGTGGCAAAGGACAATTTTTATAACCCAGATAGCTGCTTAGTTGCCGAAGGATATGGGTAACTACAAATGTTAAATTCTATGGAGAAATTGAATTGCGTAGTGTAAATTTTGCAATTACCAGGTAAGCACGAAGGGTAGGAGTTGTATTGAAGTTCCACACATTTGGATTATCAAATGTCAGTAATAACTGTATATTTACACTGTATTTTCTTACAACCAAAAACATTTATTCAGCAATAACTGTTGTATACTGTCTCCAAAATGTTTTGACTATTTTAAATTGTCTTGGATGCAGCAGACTTGGTGAGCATTGCTCTTTAACTGCATTCCACGGTGTGCAATGGAGTGATTGCTACTGTTTGTATTTCGATGTGCGCCAAAAAAGAAATAAAAATTCTGAATTCTATGATGCATCTTTCTACGTTAAAATTTCCATCCGAGAGAAAAAAATTACAATTATTAAAAATACAAAAAAACATTGTTTTTTGCAGGTCGTCAACTAAGTGATTCGCAGTTGGAAAACCACCTTTGACGTGCTAGTTCGATTTATCAGTCATTGGCGAGGGCTGACGAGAATAGAACTGGATGAAACTTTTAAAAACCTTTTGCCTGATTCCAACGATACCATACGTAAGGAAGCTTCTAACAAACAAATCCAATCAATGTCTATAATTGCTGTGCAGTCTCGACAAGCGATAGACAATCAGAGGCATGTAGATCCAAAGCAGTGGTTTTCAATCTGGGGGTCGCGATCTCCATGGAGTCATCAGGCATTTTTCTAGGGGTCGCGAGAGGTATTTAGTATTTGTTAGAAACCCCTTTGTCACAGATTCAGATGTTGCTAACGTGTTCAGCGGAAATGATGCAACTCAAGAGGAATTTATAGCCCTGAAAAATGACTCAACTGAGGAGGATGCTTTCAAAGAAATGTCTTTGCCTGCATATTGGTCACTATGGTCATTGTTCTACCTCATCATAAATTCGTTCACGTTGATACAACTACTGCGGCCGGGGGTGTGGCCATTTATATTTCAGATAAACTTCAATACGAACCCAGCCCTATCCAGTATAAATTAAGCTCATCTGAGTGCTTGTGGCTTGAAGTTTCCGAAATTAGTCAAAAATCTAAATTTATTGTTGGGGTAGTATACCGTCATCCTGTACAAACCCATTTAAATGAATTCTTGGAAAGTTTTTCCCACTGTCTATTCAACCTTTCAAATTCTAAAAAAGTTTATTACATACTTGGAGACTTTAATATCAACTTAATGCAAGAAAATCGGTCAAGCTTTGCTAACGAATACATTAACTTGATTGTCAGTAACGGTGCTGTTCCCGTGATAACCATTCCAACCAGGGTAACTGCAACTTCGGCCACTCTGCTCGACCACATTATTACCAATAATATGGACCAAGTGATTAATCCAGCCGTGATCGAAGCTGATATAACTGACCACTATCCTATCCTCTGCACAGTCCATAAACCGAAATACTCAACTACCAAAAATTCCAAAATGTTTTACAGAGACAAGTCATCTTTTTGTGCTGACTCCTTCCGCAATGACCTGCAGGCTGACCTTTGCAACGTTTTCGAGCACCAACCTGAACTAACGAACGAAAACTTCAACGAAATGTTTAATCTCTTTTCTCATACTGTTCTCTCCACCATAAACATTCATGCCCCCCTGAAACCACTTTCAAGAAAACAAAAGAAACTCTCTCAGAAACCATGGATAACCAAAGGCATTCTGACCTCCATAAAGAAAAAAAGAGCTATGTTCAAATCTCACTTCTTGAGCGATAACCTTGAAAAAAAACTTTATTTTAAAAAATATATGAATAAGTTAACCAAAATTAAAGCGTTATCCAAAAAATCGTACTTCACAACTGAGTTGAAAATAAACCAAAAAGACCCTCGTAAAATATGGGACATTCTGCGTTCTGCCCTCCCTGCTTCTTCTAAACGAGCCCCAGTAACATCCTTGAAAATTAACGGTCGTATTGTTTCTAATCAGCAGGTAATCACCGAACAATTTAATGAATTTTTTTGCTCTATTGGCACTCACTTAGCAAGCAAATTTGACAACTCGGCTCATAGCTCCTACTACAAATATCTTAAACGCCGTGTTTCACCCTCCATATACTTGGACGTACCTGAACTTTCAGAAATTATCAATGCAATTAATGACCTCAATATTAACAAAGCAATAGGTTATGATCACATATCCCCTTATTTCCTTCGAATTGGCTCAACAATACTAGCTCCCTATATTCAGGTTTTCATTGATTATTGCTTCACAAACGGTATATTTCCCGAAAATGGCACCACTGCAAAAGTTGTTCCAATCTTCAAAAAAGGTAAACGTGACAACCCTACCAACTATCGCCCTATTTCAATACTAACCTGCTTTGCTAAAATATTAGAACGAATAATTTATAAACGTCTGTTCACCTTTCTGAAAAAACATAACGTGATACTAGACTCTCAATATGGCTTTCAAAGTAATAGATCTACTAATCATGCTCTTATTGACGTAATAACCAACTCATTCGATAACATCAATGATAAATTGTATACCGGACTGATATTCCTTGACCTCACAAAAGCCTTCGATACAGTAAATCACGAAATCCTTCTGCTTAAATTAGATCATTATGGTATTCGGGGCTAGGCAAATGATCTCCTGCGTGCATTCTTAAAAAGAAAACAATTCGTTTCTCTCAATAGCCACGAGTCTTCTTTACTATGCAATGATTTTGGGGTTGCTCAAGGTTCAACCCTTGGACCCTTACTATTCTTATTATACATCAACGATTTACCATCATCTGTAAACTGTATTCCCCGACTTTTCGCAGACGATACTTGCTTATTGTTTTCAGCCTCAAACCCATCTAAACTACGTTCCCACATGCAGAAAGATCTAGACAATACTACTGAGTGGTTTAAGGCCAACAAACTAACAGTTAATCCTTCCAAATCTAATGTTCTAATTATCGCTCCAAAGTTAAATAAACCCCATCCTCATATGGATCTTTCTATCAACAATTCGCCCCTTCCTATCTGTCAAAGTGCCAAGTACCTAGGCGTTATCATAGACAAGCTACTAAATTTTGACAACCACATATCAACGGTCGAACATAAAATATCTAGAGCTGTTGGAATTATTTCCAAGCTACGTCATTATTTACCAACAAGCGCAATTTTACAAATTTACTATTCTCTTATACATACACATCTGTTATATAGACTAATAGTGTGGGGTTCTACCTATAAATCTAAACTTAAAAAATTGTTATCCCTTCAGAACAAAGCGGTAAAGTTAATTGGCGGTGGTCTCTCAAGAGATTCAGTTACTCCCCTTTATTACCAACTTGGCATTCTTAAACTTCCAGATCTATTTAAATTTGAAATCGGAAAATTTGTTCATGCTCATTTTAAGAACAATCTACCTCCCGCAATTTCTAATTTTTTTTTATTGACCAGTGTAATGTCCCAAAAAAATACTAGATCTACCCAGCCTCAAAGAAACTGTTTATATATACCTCGCTATACAACTAATCGGTTGCAAAAATGTATAAGATATCAAGGAGTTAATATCTGGAATGATATTCCAACGAATATTCAGAACTCTTCGTTTAATTTATTTAAAATTCGGTTCAAAAAACATTTGCTTCAAACGTACAATAATTGAACTTTAGACCTACTAGTGTGAAATGTGGAAATAGTTTCATGCAAATCACTACCTCATAGTCCTGAATTTAAATTATATTCATCTGTTAACCAATATATGTAATGTGATCACATATCCATTCATGAAATCGGCAATAGGGTGGCAGCTGACTAGATGACCGAAAGGTCTATTCGCCGTCTCCCTGCGGTCATGTTTGTTTGTCTATTTCTTTAAGTGTATTATTTTGTGCCACCTTACCGCTAATAAATGTTGATGATGATGATGATGATGATGTTCAGCCATTATAGCCTTATATTCTAAAGTGGCAAGCAGAGCGATTCAACTTTTGATGTCTGTTTCATTAACCTGGCTGTGTGAGGCATGCTTCTGCGCATTACTGGGAATAAAGAGCAAGGCCAGGAATAAACTAATAACAGAGGTAGATCAGAGATGAGCTCTATCCACTACCGAGCCACGCATTGACAAGCTTGTCACCAAAATGCAACACCAGCATCTCATTAGTGCAGCTGCCATGATGACCATAAATTTATTGAGTCTTTCTTTTAACAGGGTGATATTACAATACTTACGTTAGTCATTATTATTGCTGCTATGCATGCGCAACTGCATTACATGTGTTTAATAACTCATAATTTTGGAAGGGGGTCGTTTGGCTATGTCGGATTGCAAAGTGGGTCACTGAATAAAAAAGGTTGAAAACCACTGGTCCAAAGGATATTGTTTCGTCAACGACAGAGACTATAAACTAGTATTACGTCATTGACAAAGACTAGAGTGTTGTGCTGATTATTTTCTAAATGCAATGAGAGACAACAAAATGTTGTGATAACAAAATCTACTCGCACAATCTAATTGTGACACCCCAAGTTCTACAAATCAACCACGTTTTTGTAAATGCTTCAAAATTTCTATGACATTTTTTGTCTTCTGAGCTAGATCTCTTGCATTTTTATTCTTCTTTCTTCGAAAGTTTCTACTACACAGTATAGTCCGACAGCGAATAGATTGCATAGCCCCACCACCTGTCTGCCACTTAAAGGGGGAAGAATCTGTAAATTGGCTTTTCTAACGCGGCTCGTTCACCACACAGTTGGCTTACTGTTGAACTTCAAGCAAGGAAGCTTTGAATACCATTATTGAGTCTTACGATATGACCCGACTCTTAATCGAATCACGAGTCTTCCGCTATGCGGGCAAAAAAATACCGTCGATGACTACTCGGGCAGACACTGTTTCCGTTTTGCCATCGGGTAAGTTAACAACACTTTGTGATTAATTAATTGCTCTTTATTAAGCGATTGAAAAACATAAGATTAATTTAATCTTTTTTTGTAAACGATTGCTGGCTGACAAGAATATTAAACGCCATCACTTGAATTGGAAAAATGAAAGTACACAGTTCCAAATCGTGATTAGCAAATCCATAAATTCTTGCCAACTTTGCAAGCAAAACTACGTTCAGCGTAGAATTATTTTTACGCTAATTTGAACGAAATCCATCTAGTCTCGATCAGCGTTTGCTAAAACTTACGCCAAATGTAAACGAGGTTCAATTCTAAAAAACAGGCAACCAATGAAACACTCGTGTCCCGACGTGTTTGCCGATACGCGGCAACGCGACTACCTAATCTTTTTATTTATTTCGTTGTGACGTTAAACTTAGGTGCGACAACGGAATTGTACCTGTACAATTTTTATCACTTCATCGCCCTTTATCAAAACAATGTTTGAGATAACCTTGACGACGGGAATGAGATAATGCACGTTTGATTGTTGCAACATCATCGAACTCCAACTTGACGCAGGCTAGCAAATTTTATATCGCCGTAATCGCAGGCCAGTATATTTCGTAATGGTAGTTAAGTTTCTTTGGGCCGGCATTGTCTTCATTTATAAAAACTAGTTTTTTGACGTTGAATTCCGTGCAATTTTAGGCTAACTACTCATCAAATAGTAGCTTAAAACACCAAGAAATGCTAGCAGAGATGGCCTGAAAAAGTTTACCGTAAACCTCCAAAACAAAACGAAAAAACGTTCTCAGCCTCGCAAATCGTCACTTTTCCAACGATTTGTATTTGTGAAAATCTGTCCCCAGCAGTGTTTCTAGTCCGTCCAGAAGAATGCCTTTCAATACTTTCCCCACAGGCACGAGTTGTAATTTGATCAATAGCGTTCCTCACAGAGGTGATTCATCGCTGCCATTTCTGTTCTAGTTGTCTTTCTTGGTGATTGATTGACGCTGAAGAAGCTGCAGATTTGCTCTTTAAGCTTAAAGGTGTAGTTAGATGTCCTTCCTGTCTGAAGGAAATCTACTGTAGTCTAACCTTTTCATCAGTTGTTCAAGCTGTTCTGAGATCATCTTGGAATTGGTTTAGCTGGGAGGGCATTTGAATTTATCGCAACAAATACTCAAATCATGCAACCAAATCAATCGATAAAACAGCTTCATATCTAGCCTATAAGCCTATACTGGATCATGGAATCTGAAACTTATTCAAATAAAACAACTTCTAATTTAAAAAATTCTACTATTACATGAATACACCTCTGCAATCAATACTGACAAATTATACAGCTTTGTATTCGTGTAATAACTAACTGTTTTTAACCAATACGTCAACCGGTCGGTTAGAAAGAAACAAATAATTATCTATAGATTCATAATTATGTTTTATGAAAAAATGTATCAAAAATACAGATCAGCTGCGTTTGGCTAAAAGTTAAAATGAACTGGTGTTGGCTGGTGGATAATATGGATTTCGGGTGCACACCAGCGAAATTCTTGAAGCAGGACGACAAAACTCCTTTTTGACGATGTAGAATAGGCTCGATGAATGTTGCCTCTAGCGTCACCCAATGTAATTTTGTTCTAGCTTTACCTAAAATTGAAATCTGGTCGATATGGTACCATGATAATACCGAGAAGCACAAACAGGATTTTGTGGTAAACACCGACCAGTTTCAATTTTATTTAAAGCTGGAACGCAATAGGACTTGACGGCTATCGAACTTGGCATAATAAGAGATTATTATGCCAAGCTCGAACAAATAATTGAAGATTCATCTAAATTTACGTTAATTCAAGCCAATGACAATGTTCACCCCGTAATATCCAAAGAACAATCGATCAAATACTACATTCGCAAATGTTTAAAACCCTTTGGCGAAGAAACAGTGAGACAACTTTTGCCGTCAGGCTCTATTCCGGGAAAGCTTTACGGACTGATCAAAACTCACAAACCTGGCAACCCTGCTCGTCCTGTCACTTCAATGATTGGTTCCTCTGAATACGAACAATCAAAATTCTTAGATTCCCATATTAAAAACCTTACATTCCTGACACTTACATGCTTCGGTCCTCTCAAGAGTTTGTTGAAACATTAAAGAATTTTCAATTCTCAATTTAAACCTAATCACAAACTGGTAAGTTTTGATGTTAAATCTTTATTCACCAACGTACCGCTGGAGGAAACAATTGATATTATTGCCAATACAATTTAAGCAGATGATACCAACATATTGCCAATACCGATCAGCAAAGAAGTTGATGATTATGGCTACTCAGGAAATATTTATGTACAATGATGCATTGTACACACAAGTAGATGGAGTAGCAATGGGATCACCTTAGGTCCTACAAATGCTAATTTTTTCCTCGCACACTTAGAAACAGTCCTCTTAAAGAATGAATCGAAATTTTCCCCTGCCTTGTGTTTGAGATACGTAGATGATATATTTGCAATTTTTGAAGATGAACAAGATTCTTCCGAATCTTTAAGTCTTTTGAACGAACAACACTCCAATATTGCTTTTACTGTTGAAAAATCCATTAATTCGCTTCCGTTCTTGGACGCAGAAATTACAATCAGAAAAGGCAGTTTAGAATCATCAGTTTGGAGAAAACCTACACACACTGGACTTCTTTTAAATTATCATGCAGTTTGTCCTTCAAAATGTAAATCCGGATTAATGACCTGCCTTCTGAACCGCGCTAAAACTATGTGTTCTACAGAATCACTCTTCCGTTCCGAAGTTACAAAGTTAAAAGAAATGTTCTTCAAAAATGGTTACCCTGCTTGGTTTTTCAACAAAATTCTTAATAGTTTTTATAACTCCAGTCAGCAAGAAAATGATCAGACTAGTGAAGATGAAAATGACAACCAAAAATTGTATTTGGAAATACCGTATGTAGGAAAAAACTCACGAAAGTTCTTCCGAAACATGTCAGATTTGTGTTTAAAGATAGCAGGCTTAAAACTAGTGTCTTTATACAAAACAATGAAAGTTTCTAATTATTTTCTCTTAAAATCAATGACTCCCTTGGGTTTGTACTCAAATGTCATCTATTGTTATGCATGCCCATGTGATACGGGTTTCACATACTAGGGTATGTCTTCCAGACATCTGGCCATCAGAGCCAAGGAACATATGGACGTAAATCAATCTGAAAAAAGTGCAATTAAAGACCACATTTTGGACTGCGTTAAATCTTCCAATTCATCGCACAGTTTGGCTTCGTTCAAAATTCTTCAAAACTGTAACAATGAATATGACACGAAAGTTCATGAAGCACTCCTTATTAAGAAATTCAAACCGAAATTAAACCGCCAGCTCTATGCCAATGGTTGTTTGTTTCTATTAAAAGTATTTTGATTCTTTCGATTATTTAGTTTGATTAAAAATTGATTGCAAATTTGTTTTGAATTTTGTCGTGTTTTCCTAAAATAGTAACTACATTCTGACTTAAATCACGCGTTGATAAACTTTGTCGGCCCTCACACTTTGATCGTTTACACTTCATTACTTTTGTGAAACATTAGATTATGCCATAACCCCTGCTGTTTTTGTTTTCAGCTTATACTAGTTTGCCCTGTTTTCACTTTCTGTTTCTAATAATGCTCTGATGAAGGACAGTCGATTTGTCCGAAAACGTTCAGCGTATTTCATTTTCGGTATGTTATTTTGTAAATAATGTAATTACATAATGTTAAATGTTCTCCGATTATTAGCTGTTGCTACCGTTTGGACATTACAGACTTCTTATAAAATGCATACGGCTGGTAATAGATGCTAGAAATCGTCCTCGCTTCAAAAATCAGTAATCAATAAGATTGAGGAGGATACCAAAACAAACTTCCCTAGTAGGCAGACAAAGTCAAAGAAACTCAACATCCCTTATCACGCTGGCAAAAATCTGTGCTACTTCAAAGTTTGTCTTCGGGTCCAATGGACCCGCCTGATCATTCTAGGGTTAAAGCGCGTTTACGAATACGCGACAGGGGGCAACGCGACACTCGCCAAAAATTTTTCGCTCCTTGTTTGTTGTATTTTACTGTTCACCAATTACGCAAAAAATTGCAAAATCCTTCTACATTTACTTACGGTATAATTTTAGTCGCGTTGTTGCCTGTCGCGTATCGGTAAACGCACCTTCACGGGAATCATTTTACCTGGGTTTCTACTGGTTCATTTTTGTTCCTACACGTTTACTTTGGGAACTTACCGCTTTTCCTAATCTAAAAAAATGATAACGCTTTCCTCATAATTCTGACTGCCGCCTTATTTTATATGCCGCCACTTTACATGCTGATAAACAAAATCAAAAAAACACATAGCCTACGTCAAGCAATGCAATCAATAATAACATGGTAATTTTTTTAGCATTTTCTTTCAGTTTTAGAATGTTTTTGTTGTAACTTACCAACATTTTAAAAGTACGTTAGGTTACCCACGCACCAACTGAAAGACTCGAGCAACGCGGATCCAAAAACTCTTTTAGGCGGAGGAATCAAAAAAACATCATGAAGTATCGAGTTAATAACGTTTTAATAAGTTTGTTTAACCAAAAAATTTAGGATACAGGATTATAGACCCTCTACAGTATTTCCTCCATCCCTGGATCCGCCAATGCGTTTTGCGAATCACAGTTTGGGAGCCACTTCTCTAAATGTACAAATCTTGACTAGATGTTCTTTCCAGGTTTGGAATTTTGCATTTGTGATAACAACTGGATGATACTAGGTCAAATAGCCTCTGAGTCTGAGGGTTGGACATATTCTGGGCAGGATTTGTTGAAAGTAAGTTTGGGCCTTGATTTGATATCTCGTAGCACTTCACTAAAGCTATTCCAAATATTTTTACACTTTGGGCTATTTGGAAGAACATCTATTTTTTTATTCAGCCTGGTGACTTGCATTCAACCGTGAAGCCTAGGCCAGAGCTAATATATCAATGCAAAACTTTAATTCTAAGTCGGTTGGAAAAACAGAAACTTGGAATTAATGCGCTCAAGGACGCCGTCAAAAATGTTTCTACAGAAGAAATAATCGTGATTTTGTTTCCAGGGGGTTTATAATTAAAAAAAAAACTTAATTTAACAAGTAAAACACACTAAATTTGTTGCGTGACACCATTTTCAAGGGAGGACCATTAAGGACCTTACCCTTTTCGCTGACGTTTATGTGCGCTCTACAGTTACTCAATATCAATTTAAATATGCGCACTTGCGCAGTTGGTTGTGAAAAAATTGGGTGATTTAAGAACACTGTTTCGACCTTTCAGGTCTCATCAGTGCAGTTGGTGTGACCGACATTTATTCAAGGAAATATATACCTGAGAAGGAATTTTTTGCTAGTGGTTTGTAACTATACCGGTTACCAAAACTTGCAAAAAAACTCTCTGCCCAACCCGTTCGTCCGTGAAAAAGCAGGGGACAAGGCAGGCACTGTGTCTGCGCATGCAGCCCAGAAAAAACAGTGAATGTCAGCGCTTAGGTCACAATTTGTAACACAAATGCAAATGCGCAAGTATGCATACAGAACTGCAGACAGGGAACACTGTTTCAACCTATCAGGTCTCATCAGTGCAGTTGGTGAGACGGACATTTATTCAAGGCAAACTATTATATACCTGAGAAGGAATTTTTTGCTAGTGGTTTGTATTTATACCAGTTGCCAAACCTGCAAAAAAAATCTCTGCCCAACCCGTTCGCCTGTGAAAAAGCAGAGGACAAGGTAGGCACTGTGTCTACGCATGCAACCCAGAAAACACAGCGAATGTCAGCGCTTAGGTCACAATTGGTATCACAAATGCAAATAACTTTCTGCTCTGCCCAACCCGTTTGCCCGTGAAGAAGCGGGTATAGTTATACACCACAAGCAAAAAATTCCTTCGCAGACATATATTGCCTTGCATAAATGTCGGTCACACCAACTGCACTGATGAGACCTGATAGGTCGAAACAGTGTTCCCTGTCTGCAGTTCTGTATACATACTTGTGCATTTGCATTTGTGTTACAAATTGTGACCTAAGCGCTGACATTCGCTGTTTTTTCTGGGCTGCATGCACAGACACAGTGCCTGCCTTGTCCCCTGCTTTTTCACGGCCGAACGGGTTGGGCAGAGAGTTTTTTTGCAAGTTTTGGTAACCGGTATAGTTACAAACCACTAGCAAAAAATTCCTTCTCAGGTATATAATAGTTTGCCTTGAATAAATGTCGGTCACACCAACTGCACTGATGAGACCTGAAAGGTCGAAACAGTGTTCCCTGTCTGCAGTTCTGTATAACATGCTTGCACATTTGCATTTGGGTGATTTATGTTTTACGATTTCACTTTCTCCTTTGTAGTTTACTGCATCAAAAATGGTAATTAAACGCAGAGTCGTTGTCTGATTCGTGAGAACAAAAACAAAAAATTTGGTTCCGTTTGTTTCACGTTAACCAGCCGTTTAACTCAGTTGCTACGCTCACAGACTATCGGTGCGGGAGGTCAGGGGTTCAATTACGGGGTTGATCAAATCGGCACAGTGTCGCCAACGGCTCGCCACTGCTGCGACGGTTCTTTGGAGCTATGTAGCCCAGGCGCTAAGTAGCGGAGATGGGTGCCGCCACTCGTTGCACGCTTAGGCGTATTAACGCGAGTGTAATGAAAATTTGATTTTTGATTTTTTTGTTTCATGTTTAAAGGGACAAGTTCAGACGTATAAGAAGTTTTCGAAAGTTTCCTAGAAAAGTCTCTTTTTAAGAGCCTATTTTTGGCTACGTGGCTGAACCAAATATCGTAAAACTCTGTTAACCGCAGAGACAGAGATGGTAAACGCCTGCCGAATCCTATCATTTTCTGTGATAATATCCAAGATATCCTTTCTTGCTGGTTATCGAATAGTGCCAAATGTAAACAATATATTAAAATGTATTGCAGTATGTCGTCAGCAAGATTTGTTTTTAATCAATTTCTCACCTTGGGGTGAATGTTAAACGTCTTTTTATCCGTAAAAACTTTCTTTTCTGTTTCGGAGTAGTACATCAAAAAACTCTCTTTGAGGACGAAAAATCTACAAAATACACAAGTATGATAAAAATAGTAGTTTTGTGCAAGACTTGGAGCCAAAGTAACGTTCAACAAAAATGGATTAAAAAGATGCTCAAAAGGCACGAAAATCACACCCACACTCAAGACATTTTTGTAAATGCTTTCCGAAGGAATGCCGCCCGCTTTTCCCAAAAACTCTCGTTCCTCCTGTACTTACAGAAAAATATTCCTTTGCATTTGTTCGTCCCGAAACCCCAAAGATGTTTACATATGCCCAGTTCAAAACATGTTTTCTGAAAGAGGAGCAACTTCAGAAAGAACTGAATAGCACAAATAATAATGAAAATCACTGCTGAAAGTGGTAAAATGCCTTTTTCTGGAGCGGTAGATTCGATTCTGATTTTGTACCAAGTCAAATCAGTAGCTCAAAAATGGGTATTTACGGTTTTTCTGCTTGACGTTCGACAATAACCCAACAGTGTGCGGAACAATTAAGCCGGCAAGTTCGCTTGTTGTGCCGTTGGGAAAGGCACTCACTGCCGTTAAAAAAGGGAAAGTGAGGCAAATGCTTCGGAACTCACGCCGGGGTGTTTGTTTTTTTTTCAGGATGCTCCTAGGTGATCTTTTTTATTTTATACTTTAAATATTTTTCGCCCCGGGGCCCAGAAACCCTCTCAGCATTTATGAAGGCACATCATGATGTTCTTCCGTTTTGGAGTGGTAAACAGACAGCCTGCAGCTACTACGGAGCTCGTTGCACAACATCCGGAGCTTCCTCGCAAAAAAGGAGGATAAGTTGCCAGTGAGGTAATGCAGTCTACCCGCCGTGGTGGCCCAGCCAAAAATAAGCTTGCAAATAAACCGCGTAGCTTAAACCAAAGAGGCACTCATGTAGGCATAGATAAGTTAAGTGAAGTTTATTGTTTACGAAAATACTGTACTGTACAACAAGGTTAAATAACTATATTATTTTATTTTTGTCTATTTAAATGCGGAAGCAATGGTAAGGCAATTTGATCTGAAGTTTCTCAATATAGGCTACTAAAGATATGTCAATAATAAGAAAAAAAAACTCAAAATCAATTAGAACTAAACGCAGCGTAAAGGTAGAAAAACTTTTTTTTTGCAGTAAATTTTTATTTCGTTTAAAATAAAATTTGGTGCGGATTTCTATCTATCACTTGATTAATCTCAAATCTTTACGCAACTGTCGTTAGTTGTTTCGAATTGGCATTAACGTAGGCCTAAGCGCAAAGGCAAACAAATAACCGAAAGTGGTATTTGTAACGCGTCTTTGTGCATGTCACAACGTTGTCATAAAATAAACAAACCAAGATAGGAAAATACATGTTGGCAAGTTGCAGACATTTAAATGGACTATTACCCAGCCCTTCTAGATCCATCTTTCCCTTTATCAAAACTTCTGCTTTTTATCAAAAAATCCCTTTATCAAGACTCATACTTACTAGAGAATCTAGCCCTTTATCAAGATTATCAAAGCCCTTCATCAAGACTCATGCTTACTAGAGAATCTAGCTGCTTAATCAATTCTCTATTGTTTATGCAATCACGCGTAATCAAAGTCAAAGACCATTTAATGTAATACAATTGTTATTTTTCTGTTACAGCGCTTTAGGCTACTACGAATTGGAAACGAAATCAATAAGATAAATTTGAAAATTAACGTATCAACAGTCTAAACTATCTTTGTCCCGGCTACTACATCGAAACCGACGTTACTGCTTTTTAAAACCCTACACAAACCCAACCACCGAAAGACTTTAATGACGCAGCTGTCAAAATATTACCAACATTAAAAATCAGTCAAGGTCACAAAATTTAACTGAACTTGATCCTTTTCTAATTTAAAATCCACAATAAAAAAATTTCAAAATAAATTCAAAGTCCAGTTTTTCGGATGTCAGTTACTGTGACTGAAAACGAGAAAATCTTTTAATTACCTCACCAAATCACGCACATGCAATTTCTTCTTATAAAACCCATCAATCGTGGCACGTCTTTATCAACCAGTTAAAAATGGTTGTACCTGCTTGACATAATAACTCCGAACAATAATTTTGCAATGTCCCACCTATAGCCAAAACTATCACGCAGGGACTAGTAACTTTTTTAATCTAAACCTGATACATTCTTTCAGCTCCGAACTAATGTCCGACATTATGTTAAATAATTATGTGTGCGAATGAAAACACAGTCGAGTCTGAAAAAAGTTTTACTCTGATTAGCTTACCGTTTTTGCCAAACTGTCGATTTATGCCCCACTGGCTTCTTCATCAAGAGTCCGTGCATTTGCACACCCCCTGTTTTCTCCAGCTTGAAATCGGCAAGTTTTTGCTCTTTTCCACTTGCCATGTTCTCCGTTATGCTGACGTTGTTCTGTTGCAGTCTCGATTGTGCATACCTATTTGTTTATTCATGGAACTGTTTACTCAATGACACGCGATTTTTCTTAACTATTCTTATTTTGAATTTACAAAGCATTCACGCGTTATTTAAGATGACTGCAACGATCAGGTTTGGTGGAAGCCCACAATAGTTGATGAAACAAAAAACTTTAATGCTTTTTTCTTTTTTTTTTTCGCTTTTAGTTAAAGAAACAGTTTTGTCTGGAAGCTTTTTTCGATCACATGTGTGTTAACTGTACTACAACTTGCTGACGACACCAATATACAGAGATACAGAACCAGAGATGGAATCGGGCCGTGTTGGTTCAGCCCGAACCCGACCCGAACCCGAAGAAGTAAGCCCGAACCCGACCCGAGGCCTCATAAGGAAGCCCGATTCGGCCCGACAGTATTTTTTCCGGTTCATTAAGTAGGCTATACTAGATAATTGAATGGTAATGTGCTGCAAAGCAGTTTTACTGTTTAGAAAAAAACAAAACAAAAACACACAAATAAATCAATGATTGATTTATTTATTGATAAGCAGAATTCAGTAGTTCTATTGCCTCCACGGTTTCTGGAGATAGCAATATCCGCCTTGCTGTTATTGTCAGCCCGCAGGAGGAAAAGTCGCGTTCCGACTGAGCGCTAGAGCACTGCGCTGCCAGCAATTTTCTAGCGACTTTGGACAGCGTTGGAAATTCACCTTCGTTTGCTCTCCAAAAACTCAATAGGTTGGTAGTGGTGCATGCCCCTCTGTTACACACTTTATATGCCAGTAGCTCCTGTGAAAAAGAAGAAGGTTGTTAATTGTATTGGACTGTAGGAGGCTTATTGAAACAGGTTAAGTTACATTACCCTATATCATTTTTAATCTTAGTATCTGCTTACAGTGTACTCTACGCTACAGAAAACAGTCAATCAAAATTGACTTTGTCACATAAAGTTTTACATATCTTAGATATAGAAGAGTAACACTCACGGTACTCCCCAGATGTAACTCTTCCTCCGTTGCATCATTCTGAATCTGTCCGTTTCCGGTTTGTGGTTGTGCGCCGTCAAGCTCTCGGAAGTCGGAAAATGGATCGTCATTCCTATCCAGTCGTTGGGTCTTTGTAGGGCAGACATCCGCTGGAATCGATGCGACCCTTGCCTTTTCCATATGCTCCAGCGCCCAGTCGTCAACGTCATGGAGCAGCCACCGCTTAAAACAGTTGTCCTCAACGCTTTGGCATGGCAAAAATCGGAAACCCTTGAAATCAGGATGAAGGAGCCAGTGGTGCGCTTTCAAAGAACCATAGTATTTTTCATCCATTAACGATCGAAACTCGTCTTTCAAGGTCGATATGACTGGGCTGTCATTGGTTGACCTTTGCGACAAAACCATCGCTTTGTAGTACGTGAGGACAGCAAAGTTTATCGTTGGTTTCGTGTTGTATTGCAACGTTTCGAACAACTTGCGAAACGGCTCCATGAAATTCAAAATTTCAGCATTCAGTTTGCGATTTACCGACCCAATAAGCATTGCGCGATCTCTGTGCGGCTCGGACAGAATGCGCACTAAATCTTCGTAGCTTTCTTTGATGGAGTGGGCTCGGTCAATTAACCCTTCCCATCGCCGAGTAGTACTTTCTTTCTTGACAGACACTCGTAACTGTTCTTGTACTCCAGCAGCTTGGTTGCAGTACTTTGCCAATGCTGCAGATGCAGTGTCATACTGAAGAAGTTCAGGTTTGACACTGCATGCTCGGGTCCACATTGACGAAAAACAAGTATGCAAACGATGAGCCAGACAATCTAATCGTCCTGTATCGCGTAGCGCATTGAAAGCAGCAACCATGTTGGCACCATGGTCAGTGGTTGCTGTTACTTTGGAGGGGTCAATATTATACTCTGAAAATATTGCTTTGACGGCGTAAGCTATATTTTCAGAAGTGTGGCGCTCAATCCCAAAATGCCGTACTGCCAAGATACGATGCTTTAGTTAAAAATTGGTGTCAATCCAAACCGCGTGAGCATCCAGGTAGGACATATGCTTGAACTCGTCTGTCCACAAGTCAAGTGCAACCGCAAATGAGTCTGCCTCCTGAGGTTCAGTTAGTTCGATTTTTAGTTTTTGCTTTAATTCTTCAGCTTTCTGTTTGCTGAATTCAGAAATAGTCTTTCTTCCATATAAAATATTTATGACGTCAAAACGCCCATGCTTTGCAGCAATGTTAACCATTGTTTGCAACAAGGAATGGAGGCCTTCGTTCTCTAAAGACTTGAAAGAATGATGACCTCGAACACAACTTTTCGGCATCAGTCGGTTTAATCTTTCTGCTAAAAAGAGTCGTTACCAGCGATTGAATGGTCTTGGTTTGTGGTCGCTTGCACTTCTGAGCATGCCGGTTCAAGTGAGAAGAGCCTGTTACCTTTGCGTCTTATCGTAACACCTGTTTACAAATGTTGCACTGCACAAATCCGTTGATAGGTTACCAATCTGTACTGTCCGAATTTTCACTACCACCAGGCGATAAATACTGGCTAATACTTCGAAAATTATTCCAGAAGTTCGCTTTTCCTAATGCTGGCTTGAAATCATATTTACCAGGGTTTTTCTTAATATCGTTTGTTAGTTGTTGAGCTTTTAACAATAGACTGGAATTCGACATTCTGGCAATATGCTTTGCAACAACCCTGTTAAAATATTATAATTCGTGCTGCACATCCGTCTACTAGCAACACAACCGCATAAAAAGAACAACCATGTGAAAAGCACAGAAATGCCTAAACCATGCATTGTGACTCGGCTGACGTAACAATGCATAGGGTTACGATACCAGCGTTGTTAGCAATGCATAACGCAGTGTCTTTCGTTAATGATCTTAGTGCAGAAGAGCTTCTAATTATTACTAAATCTGTAGTACTCTACCAGCTAGTCACTTCGGCCGTTCGGCGCACAAAAATCTAGTTTTGAGAAATATCCTAATGAAAAAAAATTATTAGCTAGTGTGCCCTCGATTGAGCCCGACTGAGCCCGATTTCTCTTATGAAAGTTAGGCCCGAACCCGGCCCGAACCTGGCCCGAACCCGACGAAAAACCTGACCCAACTTCCATCTCCGTGCAGAACAGACTCGATACCAAACACCAAGTGCGCGAAGACCCGCGACAGATGCAATAACTTTCGCGGCGCCCCTAGCAAAGTCTCGCGGCGCCCAGGGAGTTATTACAGGATGCTCGTTAAGCGGTTTACGAGCTCGCAAACTGCTCGGTAAAAAAATTTTCCTCGCTAACGCGCTTTTCGGGATTACAGGATTTTCCGAGCTGGCGAACTCGCTCGGCAAGTAGCGAGAAAAAAAATAAGCACGTTAAGAAGGAAATCTCACGTTAAGTTACCGAGCGACAATTTCATACACAACCAGCCATGGCAGAGCGCATTTTTTTAGGTCATAGTTTATGCACAATAGCTAGTACCTAGTGTATGACACAACTAGAGCTTTACACAACTCTCAGGCTTGTTGTGAAATGGTAGACTCAAGTTCAAGTTTACTCATTCGTGCGAAAGAGGCTATGGCTCATTAAGTCGCTACACTCTATCTCAAATATGACACATGTCAACAGAAAAATATCAGATTTTCAAAAATAAAAAACAAAACAAAAAAGAAAAATGCAAAGCATAGTCAACATACAAATACATACAGTCATACACATCAAACTAAGACTAGTAGGCCAGCTGCTGATCACTGGTACTAGCTAGCGCCTAGTCTAGTGCTAAAACTGTTCTAGGGTGACTTATTACAAAGTTGGGATGGTTTCAACATGATTACAGGTAAGAGTGTATGTAGTAATGGTGTCTACAGATGTACCGGTATAGGCTTGCTGTGAGGTGCTAGACTAGCAGCTGCTCTTTGCTGGCTGGCACCTAGTCTGGTGCTAAAACTGTGCTATTACGCCTATTGCAAACATGCGTTGGCTGCAGACTTAGTTACAGAATCTGTAGTAATGGTATCTTCCACCATTAACTGTGTGAGGCCATGGCCAGCAACTGCTAGTCTAGCACCTCACAACAAGCCTATGCATCAGTAGACACCATTACTGCATACACTCTTTACCTATAACCAAGTCAAAACCATCCCAAATTTGTAATACAAGCACAGTTTTAGCAATAAACTAGGCGCTAGCCAGCAAACAGCAGCTGCCAGTCTAGCACCTCACAACAAGCCTATACATACCGAGCAGTTAGCGAGACACTCGGCTTTACCGAGTAGCTGCTCTTTCTGCGAGCGCAACCTGTAATCCCAACTTTGCGAGCACGTTATCTCGGCTGCCGCTCGGAGAATTTCTCCTCCGAGGAGAATTAGCGAGAGAAATCGCTCGCTAACACATAAAATCCTGTAATCACCCCCCTGGTGCCCAGTTGTCCTGGTACCCATTTGTCCTTGTGCCCAATTGTCCAGTGTCCAATTGTTTGGTGCCTATTTGTCCTAGTGCCTAGTTGTCCTGGTGCCCAATTGTCCAGTGCCCAATTGTCTTGGTGCCCAGTTGTCCTGGTGCCCAGTTGTCCTGGTGCCCAATTGTCCTGGTGCCCAATTGTCCTGGTGCCCAGCTGTCTTGGTGCCCAATTGTCTTGGTTTCCAGTTGTCTTGGTGCCCAATTGACCTGGTGCCCAGTTGTCTTGGTGCCCAATTGTACTGGTGCCCAAGTGTGCTGGTGCCCAATTGTCCAGTGCTCAATGGTCTGGTGCGCAGTTGTTCTGGTACCCAGTTGTTCTACATTCCATAAAACAATTAATGACACTAATCCGCTGAGTAAATTTGCCACTCGCACTCGAGCTCGACCAATAAAATGAAAAAGCTTTCTCTCCTTTATTAAAGTCGGCAGACTAAGTTTCAACAAAGGACCTATCTTTAGGTATATGATTGTAGCTCCTTTAATTCTCAAAAACTAAATTTTGTTTTCATTTTTACGTAAAGAATATGAAATTTGCTGCACATAGCAAGTTAAACGGTTGGTTTACGAGCTGTGGTTCAAAAGATATTGCCTCTCAAAAATTTTAGGAAGAATGTAACATACCTTGGTCTTACGACGACCAAATTCTCTTGGTCCGAATAGGGTTAGAAAAAAGCGCTTGAGCAGGGAAGAAAACAAAGAATTATTTAAAATGGAACAACAAATTGCAACGAGCGTGAAAAATATATACGGGTATATTTCATTATTCAGTGATTTAATTAAAAATTTGATGGACACAAGAAAGATAGCCTCTGTCTTATTAATTACCGTATCTTGCATTAGGGTGGCTCAAAAAAATTTTTTTTGGATTTTCTTTACTGCCACCCTTTAAAAACGTGATGCATAATGAAAAACAACATTCTGCGAAATATTTTTAAAATCTAACAAGGTTTAGGGGTAGCACAAGAACGTTCATTTTTAATGAATATGATTATTTCTAAAAGGAATAAATAAGTGGAGTATATCGGTTCAATTGACTAAGTATTATGCAATGCATGATACATTTGAGGTAAGGATCAACCAAGACACTACAACACACAAAGAACAAAAACATGGTGCAAAGAGATATTGCAGTACACACATGCAAGTGAAATCACCAATGGTAGGGAAACCAACTCCGAAACAACGAGGCGTCCTTTTGTGAATAGTGTATTGTTTAATCTGTCTTTTGTTGCAGAAGAGTGGTTTTGCGACTGTCCGGAAATTTCTTTTGGTGCTCGCTCACTACCTGCAGAAGAAATTGGAATTGCTCTTCATTCTTTGTCAATAATTTGCTGTATCGCTGAACAAGGGCTACGTCTCTTTCAACATGATCATTAACAACTTGAGGGCCAAAACCGTTTTTTCTGCTGTTTGGTAATCATCTCTGCCAGCCCAACTGACTGGGTCAATGGAAAGGAATTGATGAGAAAGGTTTAGTTTTTTAAAAAATTGCAAGGTCTTTTTTGATACAAAGTCATCCAGCTCTCTTTGTTCAGACTCACTAAAGTCAAATTTGGTGTCTCTGAGAGGCACTTTTTTATGTTGTTTTTCAAGAGAATTGACCATCTTGCGCTTGGTTGACAAAGTCATGGTTGGATAAGTTTATTAACCACAGCATGTAAAGATATCAGGGAAGTTGCATCTCTACTAGACATTTAAAGAATTTAATTGGTTAGTGGTTTTCTACAAGTTTACAAAACTCTACATGCAGGAAATAAATAACCTGACTATAGGGATAACGTATGATTTCCTGGTGAAAGAGTATTTGTGATATATTACTATATTTTATCAAAATGTTTTGGCTGGTGTTATGCCACTTCGTAACTAATTGATTTGAAAAAGCATACCATGTTGCTGTTTTTTTATGCAGAAGGCGTGGAGGGCATGACATAATTTTTCAGTTCAGTGGCCAATGCGAACCCGAAACACTTTCTTGGCTGGCACATATTAAATAGAATAGCTATAGCAGAGCAAAAGTCGCTAACAAAATTTGAAAATCTGGAGGATGGTGGGATAAAGCACAGTCTTAAATCATGCAAATATGGGCCAAACCTTTCGAAATCAATGTGGTTCTGCAGTCTACAAATCACATTTTTCCAGCATCTCACAACAATTCTTATGGATATGAAGACGAGAAATGTTTGAGACAACTTAGCAAGTATTTTTTGAACAATTTTTCAGACAGAAATGAAAAGTTACCGAAATGATATATTTAGCAATGTTGTTATTGGCTGAAACAAAAGCAAATTTTGTATTTTTACCGGATTAGTTTTTGACCACAGTTAAAAAACAAAATTTATTAATCCAAAAGAATCATCAGGGATAAGCCTATTCAAAACAAGCTGAGGTTTGAAAAACGAAACTAAAATTGATTTGCTCACTAGGACACTGCGCCTTACAAATCTACGTATGAACCGTAACTAGCACCGTGTGCTGGCTGGAACAAATCGTTGAGTTTAATAAATTTTACTTTTTAACTATGGTGATATTGCATATTCGCTCTAACTGAATCTAGTTATCGTGCACTTTTTGAAATACTGATCTCCATGAATATGGATAAGTTTTGATGTATAAATGGGCACGGTATCGCGATGAAATCTACTTATTATTCAGTGACAATGTCAAAATTTTGGGGATCTAGAGATTAACTTTCGTTAATATTTTGTTCCGTTTATGACTCGCGATCCGCTAAACTTTTGGGCAAAATCATGCAAAAACATGATAAATTTAGCAATTAGGACTAAACAGCGAAACAAAAAATAATTATATCATGCTATTTACAGTAGGCTACACAAGCGAAAACTTGATTGACTATCGTGAAATAAATTTAGCAAGGTTTATGGAAATAATTGAACGAGGTAATCCAATTTATCAATTAAATCTGGTGATCCTCCATTGATTAAAGTAGAATTAACTCAACTTCGAGATACGAAATTGCAAACAAATTAACTAAGTAGTTGATGAAACCAACATTAAACTTACCAGTGGGATTTTTGTAAGTGTTATTCAATTCACAAAAAATCGTTAACTTTGGGGTGCTAGCAACTAAAGCCTTTTATATCTCTATATCCAAATTTGAAACCCTCTATATACCCTTATACCTCGCATTAATTATTTGCAATCTTCTTGAAGAATACAGCGAAAGAAACGTATTCCAACACAAAATAGCCCAAACGCCATGCAATTTCATAGATAAATCAGTCATGCCGAACCCGCATTGTCTGAAAAAGCATCTAAAATTAAGCATGCGTCGTTGTATATTAGCGCGTTATTTTGCCTGTGTTCATCATAAAAACGTCCAAATAGTTTCATTTTGTGGGTAAGAAACTACTTTCCTGCTGGAACAAGTTTTATTAATTTGCTTCAATAAACTGAGACGCTGTAGCCAAAGTTATGCACCCCGGCTACAAAAAAATTAAGCAAAATCAAGTTCAAGCTCAAATATCATGACGTCATAGTAAAATAAACTTGAAATTTTTTTGTTAAATATATTTTTACTTTTTCGTGTTTCGTTTAAGCCCAAAATGAGAACTCTACTGCGATTGTAAACGACTAAAACTACTTTTATAGGGTAAGTAACTTGTTGTGCCAGCTCAACGATTTTACCCTCTTTACCCCCTCACCCTGGCCACACCCACCACCCCTGACCCGGCAGATATCTGATTTCATGCATGGTTTGAAGTACTTTAAACGATAATAGGGATAAAAATTGGTAAGCTTCCAGCTAGGCTCAGACCTCTGGGCTGCCGTACTATATTGATCTCCAATAACAAGCAAGCATATTGTTGTTTTTTACAGACGCAACCGGCCGTCCTCAATCTTTCGAACGGTTGTTTTGCATTTATCAAAAGTAGATTACTAGGTATCATAAAAGTTGGTTTGATTTCAGCACAGTTTTTGCAGGAGTTTACAGCAGTTTTTACATCGCTCAATAAGAATGGAAGATTTTTTATTTTCACATGGTGAGTTAGGCGCGTTATGCCAGAATGACACAACGATTCATGAATAGAAATTTGCAAGGGACAAATTAATGTTTCGACTATAACAAAAGTCTCGTCAGCCTTGCTACGCACAGCCAATCCAGCCTAAACTCATTCCAGACTGTAAAGACTCTTTTTTGCATTGCTTTATCTGGACATCTCGACTTCATCTCTTTTCTAGGTTGTGTCCTATTTTTAGCAGACGACTGTCCCCAAACAACGATACCCAATGAAAGAGCCTATAACTACTAACCCCAAACTAAGTTACCGGTAGCCTAACTAACCCACATCACTAGAAGCCCCTATGACAACCCACTCATTAGCAGCTGCAGACGCGTTTCGACCTTATTATGGTCTCATCAGTGCAGCATAGCAACCTCCCACCTTCCTGAAAAAAAAAAATTCTAACCTTTAACAACTACACACCCCAAATCTAAGCCTCTACTCGTTCTGCTCACGGTAGATCATCAGGGTTGCCAGGTTTTGTAGAGTAAAATATACCAAAATGTTCCAAATTATATACCAAATATATACCAAAATATGTTATCAAAAATATACCAAATATATACCAAAATTTCGAAAAAAAATCATCAGTTTATCTGTAAAAATGAAAAGTAAGTGTTGCATTTTTGAATGACGTAATTAATTTCTTGCTCAATCTCCCAACAGAAGTATTTTTACACTGAACATAAATCAGTTGTATTTGCTAAGCTCCTGGCTCAGGCAAAGCTCCTGGACCTGATTCCATTTGTCCGGAGCTAATAATCCATGCTGGAGCCAGCTTAAAATCTTGGCTACGTGGCTTCCTATCTTCCTGCCTGCACCACCTCAAAATTCCTAAGATCTGGAGAAGAGCGCTAATAGTAGCGGTTCCAAAGCCTTCGAAACCTGTAGAGGACCCAAGGAGCTATCGTCCGATCTCCTTGCTCTGTGTTCCCTACAAGATTCTCGAGCGACTTATCTACGCCCGCGTCGAACCTCTTATTGACGCTCTGCTCCCACGGGAACAGGCGGGTTTTCGACGCGAAAGATCCACCGTGGATCAAGTCACTTTGCTCACGCAAAACATTGAGAATGCATTCGAAGCGAAAAAGAAGGCCGGTGCTGTCTTTATCGACCTGACAGCTGCCTATGACACTGTCTGGCACCGTGGCCTCACCTGCAAGCTGTTGCGGCTTCTGCCGGACAAGCACATGGTTCGTATGATTATGGAGCTGATCCGCAACAGAAGCTTCACCCTTACAACTGGCGACAGCAAGCCTAGCAGGTTACGACGCCTGAGAAATGGCGTCCCCCAGGGATCGGTCCTGGCCCCCTTCCTTTTCAACATCTATACATATGATATCCCCTCCATAACCTCCAAGAAGTTCGCCTATGCCGACGACCTGGCGATACTTCATACATCTGGAGAATGGAAGGAGTTGGAAAGGACTCTAAGCCAGGATATGACTACACTCTTGGAATATCTCCAGACCTGGCAATTGAAGCTTAGCCACACTAAAACGGTGACGGCGGCCTTTCACCTCCACAATCGAGAGGCTAAGCGTGAGCTTAAGGTCTGTAACATCGGTAAGACCTTACCTTTCTGCCCAGTTCCCACTTATCTTGGGGTCAAACTGGACAGATCGCTCACATATCGTCCTCACCTGGAAGCATTGCGCAAGAAGTTAAGTGCTCACGTCTCACTGTTGAGGCGACTTGCCGAAACAGGTTGGGGTGCTAGCGCTAAGACATTACGCACAGCTGCCCTGTCTCTGGTCTACTCGACTGCCGAGTACTGCGCACCAGTCTGGTGCCGCAGCGTTGCACATACGGCTTATCGACAGTGTAATAAATGACGCCTTGCGCATTGTCACTGGGTGCCTGCGTCCCACTCCATCGGTCTACCTTCCTGTTCTTTCAGGCATCCAGCAAGCTGAGCTTCGCCGCCAAGGAGCGACACTCTCCCTAGCCAACCGCAGCTCCCTGGACCCTGACCACATTTTACATGGCCAGTTTCATGAGTCACAGGACGTATGTAGGGAGAGATTGAAATCTAGACGCTCATTTGTACCTGCTGCTCGGAAATTACTAGACAGTCTTTCTGAGATGGACGTCCGTGCAGCCCAGTGGACGAACACGAAATGGGACATGGAGTACTCTGCCAACGCATTGTCACTCCACGCTTTCATTCCCAAGGCTAGCTCCAGACCCTTGGGTATGGGTCTGCCCAGGGCAGCCTGGGTCAAGCTCAACCGTCTGCATTCTGGTGTTGGACGTTTTTGTTCGTCCATGTACAAATGGGGTCTCGCTCCTCTAGCGAATTGTGTGTGTGGTGCCAGTGAACAAACCGCAGATCACATCATCTCACAGTGTCCCATACATCGAGCACCCCGAGGTATGTTTGGTCTAATGGTTTTGGATGACGAAACAAGATGCTGGCTGAAGTCCCTTACAGTCAGCATCTGACCCAAGCAGTTAGGTGGCCAGGGTGGTAAAAGGATAAACCCTCGGCCTTGGTCCTTCCATCTATCTTGGAAGAGATGCCCCGCCAAACGACGACGAGTTGTATTTGCTAAATACAATCAAGCTTTCATTACCAGTAATGCAGATTAAATAGACCAAGGAACCGAATCAAAGTTTCTCACGCTAAACAAAAAACAATAGACAAGTTTACCTGCAGCAATTTTAGGCCTGTTTCTCTGATTTCACTATTTTCAAAGATATTTGAAAAGTGTATCTATAAGCAGTTATATCATTACTTTACTAGTAGGGATATTCTTTACAAGCATCAACATGGTTTCAGAGAAAATCATTCAACAGAATTAGCAGTGTCTCAGTTGTGTGATTCTATAATCGAAAATTTGGAAAAAAAAAGCACAACCTGTGCTATATTCCTTGATCTGGCCAAGGTGTTCGATACTGTAAATCACCAAATTTTGTTATCTAAACTTTATGCTTATGGTATTCGTGGAATACCATTTAAATTAATGCAGAGCTACTTGTCAAATCAAAAACAATGCACTGTTATAAATAAAGTTAAGTCTAGTTCACATGGTGTTACACAAGGGTCTACATTAGGTCCCCTTCTTTTCTTATTTATATAAATGACCTACCTAAAGTAAGTAATTTACAAGTGCGCTTATTTGCCGATGACGCTATATTAACTTTAAGTGACAAAGATGAGAAAAATTTACAGCACATTATGAATGATCAGCTCACTAAAATAGATGATTGGATGAAGATAAATCAACTTACCACTAACTATAAGAAAGCAGAAAAAAGAAAATTTCCTCTCCTTTATCCATATGAATTGGCCAAAATATAATTAACCATAAGACTAACGTGAAATATCTAGGTGTTGTAATTAATGAAAAGATGTCATGGAAAAATCATGTGAATTACCTCTGCTCCAAATTAGCAAAGGGCTGCTGGGCAATCTCTAAACTAAGAAATTATGCGGTCCTACTAAACACCGCAAGGAACTACAAGGTACTGAAAACAGTGCAAAGAACTACAAGTTACTACAAGGAACTACAAGATACTTTCAAACGAAGCACAAAGTAGCTGAAAACACTACAAGGAACTACAAGGTACTTTTAAACCAACGACAAGGTAGTTGAAACACTACAAGGAACTACAAGGTACTTTTTTAAACCAACTACAAGGTAGTTGAAAACACCACAAGGAACTTATGGACTAACGACAAGGGCGTTAGAAACATCCCAAGGGTTGTAGTTGGGGGGGTTGTAGTCGGGGGGGTGTGGAGTCTGGGGGGTTGGAGTTGGAGTGGTTGGGGTCGTTGGAGTAGGGGGGTGGAGTTGGGGTTGGGGGGGTTTGAGTCAGGGGGGTTGGGATCGGGAGGTTGGAGTCGGGGGGGTGAAGTTGGGGGGGTGGGGGGTTGGGGGGCTTGGAGTTGGGGGGGGTTGGGGTCGGGGGGTTGAAGTTGGGGGTTGG